>CAJNDT010005680.1:0-252500 GCA_905221615.1 Symbiodinium sp. CCMP2592
ACCCGGAAACAGCCAGTCGCCAGCCATAGACTGTGGGGCGGGCACAGGCGTAGCGACGGCGGGTGCAGGTGCCGTTCCCACCAAAGATCTTCCTGCACTGTTCGGAGACAGTCTGTCGTCGTAAGAGCAATATGCAACACGATTTGGCTGGGTTGTCCTCCTTAGCTGAGTATGAAGTGCATATCTGCAGGCAGGCTGTGAGATTGAGAGCGACTGGTAGCGGCATCTGCCAAACAGACGCAAGGGCACCGCAGCAGTCAGCATGCAAGGCACAAACAGCAACTTAATCACTGCCGGCTGAACTTCGTACTCCGCACATCGATGCATGTTCCGAAGAGTGTTGAAGCACGGCCGAGCTCGGACAATTTTACAATGTCAAAGACAGTGGCAGCTACAGGACTCCGGGGAACGCTGAGCAATCACCGGACAGCTATAGCTGGCACCTGAGGACCTAAGTCTTTCGTGCTCGCACCAAGCACAGCCTGGGGCCCGTCTCCTTGGGCCAGTCGGTCTTGCGGCTAAAGGTCTGGAAGCAACAGTCACTCACAACAGTCCGTCTGTTTCAACAACCCAATTTGTTGCAAAACTTCGACCTGCTCGTTGGGGATGTGCCTTCTCTTTGTTGCAGAGTCCCGAAGGCTTCGGTGCCCAGGGTTTCAGCCCCGGCCACCTCGACTTACACGCTTCAACGCATGTCATGATTGTGACAGTCCGGCAGCCGTGCAAACTGCAGATGTTCACTCTGTTCAGCGGGCAAGCAGTGCACGATGCTTGCGGAGCATGAATAGAAACACCTCAACTCGTGAGCCTGCAACAGTCGAAAACCACCGTCGAGACAGGAGGTCATGATCGGGAACGCCTTAACTAATGAGTCGATCTGACGAGCTCTTCCGAACGCCGAACACCCTGTCCTGTTCCAGTGGCGGTGGCGGACAGGTACACAGCCTGTCTTAGATCGCATCCGTGAAGCAACCAAACGCATGAACACTTTACGGTAGGGCTCCAAGGAAATCCTATGCCCACTGATTAGATTACACATGAAGTCGTGCGTAAATATATACCAGAACTTAAACTTGCATCAAGCACGTCCTTAGGAGGGTGGAGGAAACACTGCTGGTTGATCGAGCCACTACGGCATAGCCAAGAAAGGGCAGACCCTGCATGATCCTGCACGGAAGACTCCCGACAGTCCCAAATCCCGCCATGAAATTGACCTCCCGCACAGGCTATCCTGTTGCGATCAGGCAGAGCAAGTACCCCACAGGTTCACCCACATACCAAACACGACGAGGGCGGCATAAAGAACCACCTGTGCAAGATCCTGGCTTCACGGGCGACGCATAGCACTCCACATCCGAGACTGGGCTCAGGGCAAGTCAAAGTAACACAGCGGATGTGCAATCGAAGCAACTGTCTGCTGGGAATCCTCTGCAGTGGCTATTGGGTTCGTGGGGCAGTGCACTCGGGAGCCTGCACTCGCGAGCGCTGTCATGGATCGATTCTAGATCGTCGAAAGAGATGTCTGGGGCTCTAGGGCGAACTGTCGAGCCACTCTTCGTCCGCCTCGCCTCCGGTGCAGAGCGTACGCCGGGTAACCCCCTATACCCCCCGTGGGGTTGCTGACGGGCGGAGGTTGCTGACGGGCGGAGGGGCGGACCCGACCAGAGGGGGGGGGGGGTAGTTAGATAGATAGTTAGTATCTGACGGGCGGAAACCCGCCACGCGCCGGCGGAAACCTCTAACCTCTAACCCGTGGGTACTTGACGGAGATAGTTAGTATCTGACGAGCGGAACTCGTGATTACTTGACGGAGATACAGGGTTGAGCTGTACGACTTTGGCTTGAACCAAAAAGTTCAGTCGCAACTTAGAAAGGTTGCGTTGCCGAGAGCACGTTTTCGTGCCGTCAAGTTGACTTGGACTGACAATCCACTACGCACGTGAACAACATCGAATGCCTCCAAGCCCAATCCCTTTGCTTCCTATCTCTCCTGCTTGGATGATCTCGGAGCACAAGCCCATGAAAGTGCTTGCCACGACATGCCAGCACAAGCTTGTCTTAGCTATGTTGAAGCTTTCGCTGCCCACTTGCGCAGTGCATTTCAGGTGCGCTTCAGATTCTTGGCGTTTGGCAACATGGTGCATTGCAGGTGCGTGTCAGGTGCATGTCAGGTGTGCTTCAGCGTGGTCGGCGATTGTGGTCGACAGGGTCCTGGCCGTCGGTTGGTTCGGAACCCCCAGGATAGGTTGCTAAGGCTTGTAGGCCTAAAGTCACGGTTAAAGTCGGGTAGACGAAGACGGCCATTCCATGAGGACCAGCAGCTGAACCAAGGGGACCAACAGCGCAGTCAGAGATCACTTTCCAAGCTGATGCCGTGGATTGCTTCTCCTGAACCCCCAGGACAGGACCACAAGTCTTAGCAAGCAATTGTCGGGGTTAAAAAAGAGCATGCGGACAACTGGCTCCAGCAATGCAAGTTATGGCTGCAAGTAGCAGCCACAAACTGAGCGCTGCAGCAGACACAATCAAACCCCCAGAATAGGACCACAAGCCTTAGCAACATATCCTGGGGGTTCGCGACAAGCAGCCCCCAGCATCAATTTTGTTAGTCATCTCTGACTCCGCTGTTGGTCCCCTTGGTTCAGCAGCTGGTCCTCATGGAATGGCCGTCTTCGTCTACCCGACTTTAACCGTGACTTTAGGCCTACAAGCCTTAGCAACCTATCCTGGGGGTTCCGAACCAACCGACGGCCAGGACCCTGTCGACCACAATCGCCGACCACGCTGAAGCGCACCTGAAACGCACCTGCAATGCACCATATTGCCAAATGCCAAGAATCTGAAGCGCACCTGAAACGCACCCCAAAGGCACCTGAAATGCACTGCACAAGTGGGCAGCGAAAGCTTCAACATAGCTAAGACAAGCTTGTGCTGGCATGTCGTGGCATGCTCCCTGATGCCATCACACAGCAGGATGCGAAGCAAAGACATAACATAGGCTTGTAGCTAGTGGTGTGCACGCACACTTTTGTTGCCAACGGTGGTCGTGGTGGATTTTACGTTGTGTGGCATCTTGCCTGCCAGTTGCTTGGCCAAAACTTGACAATCGAAACGTCACAAAAAGGTTTCACCACTTCCTCCAAAAAGGCTTACAGCTCAACCCTGAGATAGATAGTAAGTATCTGACGGGCGGAGGTTGCTGACGGCCCGGAGGTAGCTGACGCGCGGAGAGTGGGTAGCTGACGGGCGGAGGTTGCTGACGGGCGGAGGGTGGGTAGCTGACGGGCGGAGGTTGCTGACGCGAGGGGGGTGGGTAGCTGACGGGGCAGAGATTGCTGGCGCGGGGGGTGGGTAGCTGACGGGCGGAGGTTGGGCGGGTAGCTGATGGGCGCAGGTTGCTGACGCATGGGGGCGGGTAGCTGACGGGCGGAGGTTGCTGACGCGCGGAAGGTGGGTAGCGGACGGGTGGAGGTTGCTGACGGGCGGAGGGTGGGTAGCTGCCGGGCGAAGGTTGGACAGAAACCTTTAACCTCTAACCCGTGCGTACCTGACGGAGATAGATAGTATCTGACGGGCGACCTCTGACCCGTGGGTACCTGACGGAGATAGATAGTATCTGACGGGCGGAAACCTCTAACCTCTAACCAGCAGGTAACCGAAGGGGGGTTAGAGTAAGAGGTTAGGTGAGGTACATGATGCTCCGGTGGTTCCCAGGACGCTTGTCCACCGACTTCTGACCCGTCCAAGTCCTAGCTTTGCTTCCATTGGAAGAGCCCCTACATTCTACCGTCTGCGACAAGTGTGGTGCACTACGCATTCACAGGGAAGTGAGTCTGTGATCAGAAGCTTCGAGAGGCGACAACTCCACAGTAAACCATGCCATCATGGCGAGGATCGACAATCCACGCAGCGAATGAGGCTCGTTCAAAAAAATGCAATTGGCCTTGTCTACGAACTGGAGCTGCGAGACCGGAGCAAACGTGTCCTGCACAGAAAGCACACGACTCTCGTGCAAAATGTCCGGAGTATGCCAAGCACGAAGCAAGTGGTTCTGTGGCTTCACCCCGAAAGCTCGATGCACACCCGATTGAACCGAGGTCACGGCAGAAACCTTAGGACCTTAGGCTGCGGGGGTGGTCTGCTCCGCTAGCGACGAGCGGGTGTAGACCTGAGCACGTCTGCAAAACGCTCATAATTATGCGGGCAAGTCAGGGAAGTCTAAGTTGAATGCGTCGCAGACTGACAGCGAGAGAGACAGAGAGACAGAGAAGAGAGAGAGAGAGAGAAACAAAAAGAAAGAGCGACCGAGCGAAAGCGAGCCGCGAGCCGCGAGAGCGGAAGAGAGCGAGCGGAGAGAGAGAGAGAGAGAAAACAAAAAAGAAACGAAAGAGAGACAGAGAGACAGAGAGACAGAAAGAGTCAGCGAGTTGGAGTGTTGTCCAAAACTTTGCTGGATGCACATCACTCCTACATAATCGTACATACCACTAATGCCAAAGCAGACAAAGCCAAAGCACTCAGTGAATCCAGTGCTCGCTGCATTTGATGCTTTGCTGTCGCGATCCAAAGAACATGCGATGTTATCTGCTCCCTCCTAGCTGCTCCTTGTATCTGAGATCCCCATCGAATTGCGTAGTGTATGTTGCCACAGCACACCAAGCATGCAAACAACAAAAACAAATCACCAGCGCCTGTAAACGACAGGCATGCCCCTGCCAAAGCGGCGGTGTCTCAAATGCCCCTGGACAGTTCCTTAAGCCAAGGGAAGTGCCAGGAGGTACTGGAAGCTCTGCAGCGGCAGGTTCTCGGGCACAAGGATGGAGGTCAGCTCGACCTCAAAGACTTAGTGCTTGAGAGGACAGCCGAACGCGTCCGTCTGAACGTCAGTGTGCACAGGCTTTGCTCCCCTACGAATACCCTGAACTCAACGCTGTTAGGCCCCTGAGAGCTCTTCACCATACGTTGAGCGGGTGACGGGTAAGAAGCCGCCCACTGCTTGCCGTCCCCGGGAGTTGATTGGCAAGGTACACCTGGCTGTTGCTGCTTCGATGACTGTTTCTGATGGCACCTCTCCATAGTAACCCATTGTCGAAAGCGAGGACTTGCGGGCACAAACTGGCCTGAAAGAACCTGGGTGCCTCCTGCTTTGAACTTTGGCACGGACAATCAGCAACCATAAACATATCCCCTGTGCTGCTTGTGATGAAGCTCTCAAGTCTCAAACCAAAGAGAATGAACTACGACAGACCTGAAGGAAGCGGTCTGCGAACCGCTTCGAGAACTGGCCAAGTTTGATGACAAGATCCGCAAGCTCGAGTTCTGGCTCTTCTGGCTGCAAACTTTCATGCCGGGCCTGGTAGCCCAGAACATAGCCTGAGAAGCAAAACTAGCGCAAAGCGACAGCACAGCGTCAAACCAACCCGCGACATTGAAAGACTCTTCTGCCCTTTTGCCACCTGGGGCCTTCATGCTCCGAAACTCAATCAACCGCTCAATTTCCACCCCTCCTGTTGGCCCAGTGACGACTGTCGTTTGCAGGATTCCAGGAAGCGTTTTCGCCAACAAGGTCCTGCGAGTCTAACAGTTGGTTCCGAAGCCTTCAAGCTCTCCTAAACCGCGAATGCGCTAGCACTGACCCAACCTTGACCTTTAAGCGCTTGATGAGCAAGCCTGAATGCAAGAGGCGGACCTGGAGGCAAAAGTCCGTCCCGGCCTCGTCCAGGAAGGTCAAATCCTCGATCCGCGACTCTGTGTCAACCAGCTCCGTGGAATCCGGTGTCGTCTGCCCAGATCGCGCTAAGTGCTAACTCGCTCACATCCCCTCCACTCGACCTGGTCTCATCAAGCCTCCCTGCGGAATCACAGCTTGCACTACCTTTAGAACGGATGAATGCATAGCGCACCCATCGGAATCTCCGTCTTTCTGTTCGTCAGGCGTGTCGGAATGGTCCTGCAGAGGTCTTAAGTCAATCCTCGCCTCCGAGCCTGGCATCGCACCTCTGATATACTGGCATGATCATGCTTGCAGTGCAATCCACAAAGTGTGAGGAAATACCCCTCAGCAAAACACAAGGATCTGCCAAGGCCTCCCGGTCTGCGCTGGGGGCGAATATCGTACTCATGACATGTCATGAGTCTAGAAGGATTTGGCCAAGAGGCGCAAATGAGTGAGAAAGCGCTTTAGTGACTTTAGTGCTTTAAGTTCAGTCTGAGTTCATCATCTGGAAAGCAAGTCTCTCCGCATCTGTGCGGCTGGAAAAACGCAAAAAAGCGCCTTTGCATCCGAGAGATGGATGACGAAATGTTGAAGCCTCAGTCAGAGGGTCTTTGCAGTAAGCTCAAGTGCCGGCAGTGGCAAACCCGACCATACTGCACTGTCTGTGTAGTCGGTGCAAAAGATCCCACTGCCCAGCCATGGCACTGCCAAGGAGAGCGTGCCTGGCCGGGAGGTTGGGTATGTGGACCATAAGAGAACAAGGGCGGCCCGTAACTAGTTTTGGAATACAGAAAAATTGGCTCTGGTACTTCGTACGTGCAGGAACGTCCGTTAAGGGCCCCAAACATGACTCAGACCGTGCATCGGGCTCTGTCTTTGCCGGGACAATTCATTCCATGCCAGAAGTCGATGCTTTGCCTCCGATGTCTCCTTCATCCAAGTCCTGCGGGCGGTGCTGTAGTTGTGGGCCAAAGTTATGGGCACGTGCGGTCCTGGGGGAGCCGACCGAGAAAGGCGTGCCAGAAGGCTGCGAGTTCGGTTTACGAAGTCTGGCAGTTCCTACCTCAGCATGTCGCTGCCCAAGACATTGCGCAAATTTCAGGAAAATATTCAGGAAAATGGCTTGCTATTTCCTTGCTATATACAGCTACGTTCGTGGATGTAACTCTTTGCACAGCAAGGACAGCTTCTGTGAGAAAGCCAGCGCCAGCCGCCAAAACACTCCGAACAATCTCGCCAAAATGTGGCTGGGCCGCAAAGTGCCCGCTGACAGCAAAACATACAGGCAGGCTGCAACAAGAAGTTGTTTTTGTTTTATAGCGTTCCCCAGGAAGCCCGCTTCAAGTTAGTTCGTGATGCACTTCGGCTGCTGAATCCTGACCTGATTACGGCTGGTACCAGTAACTCGGGCGCATGTCACACACCCAGTCACCCGCTGCTTTGGCAAATGTCCTCATGATCGGTGAAATTCACGGCCAAGGTTGGGAAGGCATCGCTGAGCTCCTTTCGGGCAGGGTTGGCACTGTGCTTGCATCGTTGCCAACGGGTATTGCCCACAATGCTGTGCGACTGAGCACGTGTCACGCGGCCCAAAAGCATGCGGCATGCGAGGAAGACTTTTTGGGAGACAAACTGAGTCCTCGAAAACCGGCGTACTTTGCTCAGCCAACGCGGAGCGCGCATAGACCTTGATGCTCATCGTGTGCTGATGAAGAAAGGAGCACAAAAATGAGCGAGGTACATCCACGTCCAAAACCACTGCGTGCATTGCACCAACGGCCGGAGCATGCACTCGCTCCCGGACTGCTGAGAGTCGCGATGCTCATTCAGCTAAGCCACTGCCACGTGCTTAAAAGCCATCCAGCCCGTGTTAGGCGGCAGCTGTGCCTGCTGCAGGAAACTGCTTCTGAAACAAGCACTACGCTAACGACGTGTTAGCCAAAACTTTTACATAGGGTGCAGTGGCTCCTTTTGGATGGTCGAGTCGCATAAATGCGCCCGGCCGAGCACACCGCCCCTGCCCCTGAACCACTGCCGGTGCCGGGGTGCGCACTTCTGCGTCCACCCCGTAGCAACCGCCCGGTGGGGCGGGTGTCGGCCGTCTATAATGGCCATCAAGCAGCAGACAATTCATAGCATAAGACTGGGACGACCAAATGCATGACCTCCAAAGTTTGAGTCGCGATTTACGTGACATTGCCCTTCGACTGTTGAGAATGCCCGCCATCGCCCAAAATCTATGCCGTGCTTTCGCTGAGCGATGTTTCAGAGTGAGACCTGCAGCATTATCATAAGCAATGACGGCACCAAGGTACTCCACCTTATCCACAATTGGGATGTAGTCCTGTGGTCCAGAGCCAAGAATCAGCCGCAGTTCATTTTGAACTTTCGGTGTCAATTTCTTCCTCAGATCACATCGCTTGGTGCCTTGAATCGGATGTCCTTGGCGTTTGTGGGGTTGATCAGCATACCCATTTCACAAAGAATGGAGATAACCTTGTTGATATCATACAATCGCCTGATATAATTCTTGTTCCGTGTTGAATTCGAAAGCGAGATGATGATCGTCAGCAAACAATGTCAAAGGTCCGTATCCATCTGTAAAGCGATCAAGCCTGTGAACGCAGCCCATATTATGAGCGAGGCCTTGCACCGATATTTCTCGACTCCCCCGCATGCTCCAAGTGATAGCGCGCTTGCTCCAACCATTGAAGTAACACAGCCGTGACATCGTAAGGTACACGGGCGGCATCAAGTGCTAGCTTGATTCTAGACCTGGGAACCAAGTCGAACGCCGCCGACAAGTCTAGGCATACTTGCAAGCCGCCAACGCAAGCCTGAGGTCGTGCACCTTGTTTTCGATCATGCGTGGATGGGTTTAAAGCTCTACATTTGACATTGATGCGATTACAGTGATCAAAGACACGTCTCAACGCCATTCCAGTCGACCTATTCGGCAGATATGCGAATTGAGGATATTGTTTCAACCAGTGTACAATCCATGGTTTAGCGCGCGAGGCCACCAAATCAATTATGGCCTTACCAGCCGGATCCTGCAATCCAATCGGGCGCCAGTGCTTAAGCTCTCTTCCTGTCGTACCCGGTTTATGTAGCAAAAAAAGAAAAGCATCAGCCCAGCCCTGGGGAACACGAATGACGCCACCTCGCCAAATTTGTTCAAGCTCACGTTGAAGGATTGGAGTAACAATGTCAGCGACTGCCCTCCATGCCACACCCGGTGCGACCCCGCGAGGTACAGATTTTCTCAGAGCATGCTCGACCGCCTTCAACGAAACTGAAAAGGGCTGTGAAAGCGTGTGCTGATCCGCGATAGGAACTTCCTGAGATCGGAACCTGTCGGTGAAGAACTCGCATAAGCACTCCAATTCCTGTTTCGGGTTCAACATCTGACCATCCCTGCGCAGCTGCATAGTCACCCTCCTAGCTTTAAGAGTCAACTGCTTAACAATCTTATGAACCGTGTAGGAGTCACCTCTGTTGGCGGCCTCTTCCGCGCGCTGCGGCGCGTCCCTGCGCCCTGCCTTTTTCGCTGCTTGACATCGTTTTTTGTGAGCCTTGTGTGCACGATGGAATGTAGCCCATGCCTTCCATGCATTCCACATACCACGAATAGAACGATCCTGTTGTCGCATCTGTCTGAACAGTTTCCACATCACGTTGACACCCTCAACAAGAGTCTGATCCTCGATGCGATGGGTGCGTGCCTCTTTGTTCTTCGGAAAATAAAGTCATCAATGGTGCATTTTTCAGAAATACTGGCCTGAACTTGGTGCCGAAATTTGGTCAATGCCTCTGGTGGAGTGGACTGACTGAAAGCACGAGCCATAGCCAGTGCATTGGGTCGAGGTCCCAACTTCTGCTGTGTTTGTCTCCACCATGGTTGCCATGACACCTGATCATTGCAAAGACCGGGAAGTGTTTAGCTCCCTCACGCCATGCAGCAAGTTGAGTATCTCGCAGAGCAGTCCCTCTCTGGAGACAGCCGTCACGTTGCCTCTTCTGGTTTCTGGTGATAATGAGGTCAAGCTGTGATTTGATTTGACCAAACTCGACTGCTATCTGAGGTCTAGACGTACTCCAGCTGTTCTGCTAATTTTCACTCAAACAAAGGCGCCTGCGGAGTAGCGAAGTCAGCACATTGGGCTCAAACGAATTAAGGAGCTTCTCAAGTAAAACACATGCACATGTAAATACCGGCCAGGAAAACAAATGGAAAATACGTGTACATATTGCACGAGTACAAGGTGTGCAAAGTTTTGCACCCCGCCTAAAGCATGCCGAAGTCCAACTAAGGCCAATGCTTTCACATAACTTTGCGACTTCAAAAGCCACACTGTACGGAAGCTCAAAGCTACACTAAGGCCGGTATGACGTGGTAAACAAAGAGAGTACAACTAGTTTCACGACAGCTCCACTAAGGTTTCACTCGCGTGCGCAAGCGCTGCCACAACGGTCTTTGGCTGGACCTACCGTACTTGACACTAGAAGCTACAAACACGTTTGCGTTGTCTGACTACGGAAGTCGGTGGAGGACGCCTGGGCATCCATCACCAACTGTTGCATGGTTGACTCGGGCAAGCGAACCCGGTACAAGAGGTAGTGTAAGCAGCAGCTTCACGCAAGCGGAAGCAAAAGACTGACTTCAGGCAGAACGCTGAGTGAGGATGTGAACAAATGCACGGTCTTTTCCAAACACTCTAGAGCTTTCCGGCGCGGTCTGCATAATCACATGTGTTCTCATGCCACACATGATAAGGAAAACACTACAAAAAATCGTCAAGGAAAATGGGGTATGTTAGGAAGTGTCAAAAGTTAACACCCTCGGTTCACTGCAAAAGAAAGCTGCACTTGCCTTTCGCACACGGAAGATAATGTAGAGCAGCATCACGATAGCCCATTGCTCAGCCGTCATCTCAGGGATCAAACTCATCCCGACAAGCGCTGCAGTAAGCATGCCTGATCCAACATCCGCCGCATTCAGCTCGACAATCGTATTAAAGTCGAAACCCTGTCCACGCAGCCAGCTCAAGGCTCTGAAGAACATAAGGCAGATGAAGACCAAGGCTGCAACCATCATCGAGAAATCATTTCCTGCAGCATACAGCATGTGGCCATCGTCCGCTGCCTCCCCCAAGTGAGGAGCCATCATAATCGTGAGCATCGCGATCTGCTTGGCCAACCTGTTTGCATCACTCTTCAAGTTGCTCGAACACCCATGAGAGCGGGCATACTCCAGTCGAACGCGTTTCACCTGAGCTTTCACGGTTTCTCGCAAAACCATCTCTTCATACTCTGCACATCCAATCGGCTCTGCAGTATCGCAATCAGCAAAACCATGGAGAAACAGCAGGAGTTTCAGACGGCCCACTGGGTGCATTTTGGTCCAAAGGTCTCCCAGGTTATACGCCGAGGCGATCGCTGAGACTGTGATCACCTTCTCCTTGACCGCCTGCTGTAGCCAAAGAAGGCGGCCTGCAACATGACGTGTCTTGTTCCCTACGCCCTGGCGAAGTGCCAGTTGGCGCGCAGCAGAGTTGTCCAGTTTAAGGTGCAGCGAACACGGGGAGCACGACATGAAGGAAAATACCGATCTCAAGAATATTCCCTCGCAAGAAGCTGAAATCCCCGCGTACCATTCGGCCTCCGCTGAACTCAAAGACACTGTTCGATGAGACCTGCATATGTGGTGGAAAACGCACCCATTGATCGCAAAGCTGGCGCATCCAAAGGACTTCCGGGTAACCTTGTTCCCCGACCAGTCAGAGTCGCTGTAGATCTCCATATAGTGGTCCTGGTCATCATGTTGTTCAGCGTGATACACTGAAGATCCCGGCAGCTTCGGTGCAAGCACAGTAGCATAATGCATGGTGTTCAAGAGGTACTTGGTCAGCCGATGCAGTCCTTTCATAGCGGTCTCCGTTGGAGCAGACATAAAAGATGCAAGAACTCGCACACTGTAAGAAATGTCAATCCTGTCATTGGAGAGGTACAATGCAACTCCCAATGCGCTCCTGTACTTCCCAGCATCAGCAGGCCCCAAAGCAGCTGAACAGTCATCGCGGATCAAGTCGGGATAGTACGGTGTGTTGTGCTTCGAACCGTTCTTAATTCCAAGGATCTTGGCCATGTGTTTGATGTAGGTATCAGGTGTCTCTATGAGAATACCAGATTCCAGGATTGTGTGCTTGCGTTTGAGAAAAGAAAACACATCACCAAACTTGTGGGCAATGTCGACCGATATCTCGAACCGCGTCTTCAACGTAGGGATGTACGTCTCCTTGAGCCATCCCAACGGTCCAAGAGTAAGGCCATCATCAACATGCATAAGCATTGGTCCCTCTGGGACTCATGATCGCAGGGTTCTCTGTGCATGAAACCAACGGCATCTTTGACTTGAGAAAATCGACGTAATAATTGAACCATCTCTGCGCCCCGTCTCTCTGTCCCGGAACGCACTTCAGGAAGATGTATTTTCCAGATCCTACATAGTCAGCGGGCAGTCCAGCAATCACCGGGTCTTCCTGTGGCACTTCTAAATACGCATCTTTAACGTCGATAGAGGCTATTCCCCATGTTGTGTCCACCCTAGTAGTTCGCCACAACAAGAAGAGCAACGGTATGAGCTTCACCACGTTGGTCGTGGTTGACGGTGAAAAGAGGCCTTGCTTGTCCTTCAGCCATCTGTATCCTCTTGCTACGAGACGGCTTCGTCGAAGATATTGCGACTTGCCTGCGCGGCGTTTGCGACGCACGATCTCACCATTTTGGTAGATAAGCTTTTCATTGCTTGAACATTGTCATGTTCAGTCGCGGCACGCAAAACGCCTTTGCTCACTAGCCGCTTCACTTCTACCTCATCCGCTATCCTGTCAAGTGCATACAACTCATCATAACTGAGGTTCGGTTCATGGCCCTCGTCATCAAACCACAAAAGCTCTTCGGACTGCCCCGCCTCGTTCATGGTTGCCGAACCGGGTTCTTGTCATTCATCATCTGACCACTCTGGTTCATTGATGGCGTAGAAGGTCTCGGGATCCTCCCATTCAGAGAAATCGCCGTCATAGCCTTCATCGTTCAAGTCATAGCTGCCATAGCTGCGATCACCAAAGGTAACAGTACGAATTCGTGGTGCTTTGGAAACTCTCTCCTCAACAGCAGTATCAGCACTGCCTGACATAGCAACATCAGTTGACATTGGCAAAGGTTCAAGAACTGACTCAGGTGTCTGAGGTCCCAAAGGAACGCTCAGAGCCGGATTCGGCACTCCTGGCGCCTGTTCAAACATAGGTACATCAGGTACTCGTGCACTGGCCGGTGGCGGCCTTGACAGATGCAACTTGGTCCTTTTCGGAGTCGGAGTCACACGACCTTCAGAGGGTCCACCATGTCCCACCGGAGTCGGTGGCATCATCCCAGCAGGTGTGCTGGCGCTTGGGCCTTCAACCAACCCCGGGCCTACACTAGCAGGAGGGCCACTAAACCCTAGGGGGACTGGCGTTGGCGGGTCAGAGGCGGCTTCATCTCCTGCACCAAACGGGATGCTAGGCACTGGAACAGCAACAGGCTTTCGCTGCTTAGCCGGTGGCACAAGACGTGTCTCATAGACACCGGAGCTGTAATCCCACGGCATTCCTGCCATGTTCTCGTATAAATCGCGCTCCTCGGCCCAATCACGGCCTGTGCGGCGCACACTTCTGCTCACGCGCACTCCCGATCTGCTTGCCACAAGAAACTGATCGTTTGACCGGGTTTTCCCGATGGACACTGCTTTAAGCCAGCGTGCATTGCCTTTCTTACGTGGCACAACCTGAGCGAAAACCGGTTCTCCGTAGGGCACAAGTTTGCCTTTATAGGCTGCAGAACATGTTCGCTCGTAGGGCGTCAAGCCACCTTGGACAGAAAAGTGGTTTCTCAGCCATGCTGCATGCGAAAACGCCCAAGCAAAGAGTGGATGGCGCACGCCAATGCGCAGTCCCGTGCGCTTGCGCACAACATCAAGCAAAGTGCACGCGAGGCGGCGAACGAGGTCGATTGATTTCTCGGCCGCTCCATTGGACTGGTGCCGGCCAATGGCCGGGTTGCTCTTGAGGGTTTTCAAGCCGAGGCGCGATCGAGCAACGACTAAGGCATCTTGCAATCGAACAGTCGCGGGTTCATTGTCCGCGAAAATTTCAATCGTGGTCTGCACAAAACGCATCACTTCAACACCCAAATATCGTGAGGCTTCTTTGCTCTGGCACGGAATGCATGCAACTGAAGAAGTTGACTGATCGTGGCAAATCAAGCAGCAAAGGAGGTCCTTGTTGTTTTCGGCCTGCGGGCCTTTCTTCTCCACAATCTCTTCTGAACCTTCATCGAGGCCAGTATACATGAAATCAAAGCTGACTCGAGGCACATCCCACGGGGCTCCAGTGGTGCTCTCAGCCCTGTCAGGGATCGAACGGAAAGCAACGCAGCTCTCACACCATGGAGCAAAGGGTTCATGAGTGAGCTCGTGAAGCAGTTGCTCGGACTTCGACGGTGGCGTTGGGAGCGACTGCATGACAGGCTCCCTTGAAGCATTGGCAACTGCATCGTGCCATATCAGCTGACAGAGTCAACTGCTGCTTCTGCAAGTAGGCCTTTATGCGATCAAACAGTCTACGCTTCGAACCTGAGTGCCTCAAACCTAGGCGGTCACATGCACCTGCAAGCACTGCAATTGGGCTCTGGCACGTAATTTCCACACCATCAAGCACAAGCTTGTCGTCGATAGGCGGCGGAAGTTGCTGAGGCTCCTCCATGTTAGGCAGAGCAACCTGTGCTTCAGGATCAATCGGCACAACTTCCTCAGCCTCCGCTACTGCAGGATCTTGCTCAAGCAGGATATCCCCAACCCCGCCTAGTTCATCGTCAGGCGGTGCGGCAGCTTCAACCTCGACCTGCATGTGGTCACGACCCATGAGGTCGTCGCTGCACTCAATGCCCACGGCACTCAGTTCCTCAAGTCGCGGATGCATGAACACAATCAACTCCGCTTCACCACCTGCAAGCGGCTCTTCGATGAATCCTCAGACGTCTCAATGACCATCCACGGCAAAGCCTCAGACCTGCGCATGATCGTGGACCTGAATGGCCAGTCACTTTGCACTATAAGCGTGGGGTCAATCATACACGAGGACCTCCGACGCCACACAAGATGGCCGGTGCTGGCAATCTGCCAGCCAAACTGCAAACTTTCAACTTGCTCAGACAAGGTTACAAGAAGGATCACACGAACATGCTGAGGAGCTTGCACTGGCTCGGTGCTCGCTTCAGTCACCTCTTGCTGCGACACACGACGGATGCTTGCTTCAACACTCAAGCTCATGCCTTTGAAACCCATTGGGATGTCTGCGCCACTGCCGTCATGGTTCAACCAAAAGCCTTGCGGGCCTCTGCACGGAAACCAGCCTCGCTTGATCAAGCGCCCTAAGCTAAGCAGGGGCTGTGTGACATCAGCGATGATACACCTTTCTCTGATAGCCACTGAACCGTGGCTGGCACTCTCAACGACAAAGTCGACCAGTCGCTCCTCTGTGACCGGCATTTGGCCTCCTTGAGCATCTTGCACATACAAGTTCCTTGCAGGGACAAACCGGCCGGCTGGCGCACAGCACCGAGGCAGGCACGAAACATCAGCTCCAGAATCGATTATCACGGTCTGAGACGGGTCATACGAAGCATTCTGCACTGCTCGAACACACAACGATGCAGGAGGTGCTGTGGCCAGCACGCGCGGTGGCTCACTGGGAGCCATATGCCAATCATCATCATTGTCTGACGAATCCAGACGATACTCAGGGCACTGAAGGCGTGATCTCCAGGCAAGGCTAAGTCACTCATGTCCAACACAAGCGGCTCTGCATACACTCGGCGCACAGCTGTAGACATGGTAGACGCTTGGCTCGCAGCACTGCTAAAACTCGGCACAGCAGTAGCATTGCTTGGCTGTGGAGGCTGCTGCCACCCAGCCGAAGAAGACTGTTGCCATGCTGGTGGTGCATATGATTGCTGCTGCTGTTGCTGTTGCGGTCCACCTTGATCCTGAACTTGCTGCACACGCTTGTCATGCCACTGGTTGCCATAGCCCTTGCCAGAGTAGTTGTAGTCATAGCCATACGGTTGCTTGCCTTTGTGCTGCTTCCCTTTGTCGCCTTTTCCACCTTTGTTCTGCTTCCCTTTGTTGTTCCACCGATCTTTGCCTTACCAGTTGTCGTGCTTGTAGTCATTGCCGTACGGTTGCTTGCCCTTGTTCTGCTTTCCTTTGTCGCCTTTTCCGCCTTTGTTCTGCTTTCCTTTGTCGCCCTTTCCACCTTTGTTATGCTTGCCCTTGCCGCCTTTGAGTCTGTCCACATCCATTGGCTGCGGGTCCACTTGGTATTCATCCTCTCATAGCGCAGAGCTGCCTCGCGCACATCAGTGTAAGTCGAATGTTCAGTCAACACAGTAGCGAGGTGGCTCTTCATCTGTCCACTGATAGCTTTGAGCAGAATCGAAGTTTTGAAATCATCATCCAAAGCTTTGCTAGCAGATCGTTCATACTCATCGATCATTTTCTCCAGTTCCAAAAGCTGAGCCAACAGTGGCTCGTTCATCTTGAAACCATGAAGCTGAGTAAGGGCTGTCAGGATGCCAAGCGAGCGCGTCCGGCTAGTCGGCTGGCACAACTGAATAAGCTGCCTCAAGCTCTCATAGCCGTTCTGCCCTGGTACACGCTGAATCACCTGCAATCCTCTGCCCTTGACCAATCCAGCTAAAACTGCATATAGCTTGTGAGATCTCTGCAATGCGTCCGGGCTCGCAATATAGTCTATAGGTACAGTGGAATGTGTCTCAATCATGACAAAATCACGGGAATACTCAGAGTCCAACACAGTCATATATTGTTTGAACTGCCACAGCCATGACATCCAGCCTGAGTGCTCCTCCTCACGAGACTTCGGATTGAAGAAATTCGGCCTCGGGAGAATCTTCGTGAGGTCACCTGAACTCAGAGCACTCCGCGAGCTGGTGCTCATCTGAACGGCCTGGGCCGCTGCATCTGTAGCAGCTCTCGTAGCTTCTCCCACTTGTTCAAGCATCAACCGCACATGGTCTGCAGACAGATTGAGGGTTCCACCAGCTCTAGCGGTAGGGCTCAAAGGATCAAAGGGGTTTGTTGGTCCAACTTGTGGCTGAGGCTGCAACTCGTCCTCATCATCCAAGTCATCATTCACCGGCACTGCTGCTGCATCGCTTGAAGTCGCCATTGTTCAAGGTATTGGGCTCAATCCAAATCAATAGGTTCCACGGTTCCACAGAAAACTTCGAAGATGAAAAACTGGTGCTGAAAACCCTGTGAGGCTCGCCTTCCAGATCAATCACTGTAGCTGGCGGTTCTCGCAAAACGCCAAATGTCTGTGACTGTTCAAACAACTCCAGATCTCTGTGGAAATTCGGATGTTCTTCACTCGCAAACACGACACTCTCCACCAGGCTGTTCGAACACGCAAACTCAGAAGTATCAGCTGCACAAAACCCAATGTACACTTCTCGCAAATGGCGGTCCTTGAGCGCTCTGAGCGCGAAGCAATGGATATCAGATATCGTACTGTATGGAGATGCTTGAGCTTCTCCTCCAGCTGATCCTGAAAACCTTTCAAGATGCGCGCCCAACCTTCGGGAGTTCTTCCTTGCGGCCGTTCCCTCTGCAAGAGCTGTTCCAAGTAAAGTTCTCTGAGTCGCTGACGCAGGGCTTCGGCCGAGGCTTCTGTTGCTGCCGTGTTTGCTGCACAATCTAGAAGTAAGCTGGTCCACTCAGGCACACGGAACCAGCTCCGCTACCATGAACAAATGCACGGTCTTTTCCAAACACTCTAGAGCCTGAAAGTCACGGCGCGGTCTGCATAATCACATGTGTTCTCATGCCACACATGATAAGGAAAACACTACAAAATCGTCAAGGAAAATGGGGTATGTTAGGACGTGTCAAAAGTCAACAGGATGGCACAATTCATGTGGGATCATGCAAGCACGATTTGATTCTCAAGAAAGAGCTTGCCCTGTACGCAAAACAGCCGAAGGAAAACTATGCCCACGACTAAAATGATTAGAACCTCCTAATCAACGTTCAGGAGTGGCGAAATGCATCATCGCCACAACACGTGTCAGCAGCGCACTCAAAGTGCACACAGTCTCGGCTCTCGGGTTTGCCAAAATGGCACGGGTCACAAGTATTGATGGTGCAAAATGCACCATATGCACAGTCAAGAAGGCCACGAGGTATATGCTCAAGATTGTAAACGCCAGAAGTCGTCAAGGGCCCAGGGCCCAGCAACATGAGCATCCAAGCTACTGTACAAGCGTATATACAAGACGCCCCATGGTGTCTACACGACGAGTGCAGACACCAAAGCAACATCGCATCAAGAGCATTTCAAGCGGCACTCAAGAGAGGCTTTATCACCGATCCTCATGGATTGACCTTCTTGCATGCGCGGTATCCGCGGCTTTCGGCATCACGGCGATCATAGCATTTCACACGATCGAAATCATCAAGCTTGAAGCACCTCAGGCGATGGAAGCAACGTCCAGCATGGGAGATCCAAACTCGATCTGCTGGCCAATTCCTTCGCCTTGCAACAGCAATACACCCGCTGGGGCAGCAGAGGACGCTCAGGGTGATGAAAATCATCATCACCAGCACACTGCCTCGGACCTGGCCTGGATGATGCTTTGGACCTTGCACCTCTGCACGTCGAACTCGCCACATGTGGCGGGCTCACCGCCTCATCATCAGTATCCAAAGCCATGGGATTCGCGGGAGTCCCAGGCGCAGCAACACCAACATACACATTGAGCCGACGATCAAACTGAACCGAAACAGCACTCTGCTCGTGGGGGCTCGAAATCTGCAACTGAAGAAGACGCAAGCAAGCAGGATCACAGAAGGCTGCATAAGCATGTCAACAATGGACACATCTGTATCATCACGGACCCACAAGCCTAGGAACCAAACTAGAACCCGCTTGGCCCAGTCAGGTAAGTCATCGCCCTGATCAATCAAGCCGTCTTCACCATCAGGATTGCCCGTGGCCCGGCCCAAGGCGCATATGACGGCCACCACGATGGCTTGCACCATCGGTTTGCTAACGGTGCAGGTTGAAGAAACACGGTAATGCAGCTCTGCGATTTCATCTTCTCCCACAAAGCACTCCCGTAAGGTGTGCCAACATCCGAGGAGATTCAATTGTGTAAGCATGCGACCCCTGGAAACCCCTTTGGTATTCAAGTCCGCAACGTTGACTGAAGTCCCCACTTTGTGCAGGGCAATCACCTGCTCGGCCACCAGCTGTTGGGACCACAACACACGTGATGTACACTCAGGTGTCGCACGCGGCCAACGCCGCTGCATGATTGCCTTCGCCGCACGCGCGTCAAGAAAGCGGTGCACCTGTGGAGGATCGACATCGGCGATGAAGGAGAGCAACTGCCGGCGGACGAACAACGCGTCACACAGCGTTGAGGTGGCGGCCAAAAGTTCGGCTTCCCCGGACCTTAATGCTATCACCCCTTGTGTCCGACTGCTACTATACGAGAGGCAGCCTCCTACGAACACCATTCCAGAGCTGACGGATTTGCGCGAACCTTTACTCGACTGTTACGATAGACAGGTGCTTTGCTGTGTATGACCGTGCCTATATCTGCACAAATGCCAGTCTACTGTATGTCTCTACCAGTGACCTTGTGAACTTTTCCAGCTCAGCTGCAAACAGAGACGCAAATGTGTGGGAGTTCGGAGAAGCCAACACAGCAAACTTAACTTGGAACCTGATGTGGCTGTGCGTCTGTCTCCGGGATCCCGAGGCGTGCCTGGGCGACAAAGTCCATGCCCATTGCCCTGTCCTTCTCACCTGCCACATGGCTCCACGGGTCTGAGGCGCCTTGATCTTGCGCGACACGAAAACAACATCAACCACTAGCCGAGCACGGTGCGCCAGGCAGGCTACTCTGGCATACTCGAGCGTATACTCGAAAGCACCGAAACCAACCTCGAACTTTGGGAGAAGGAGCTTCAACAGGATAGTGGCCATTGGGCGGGTGCGGTGGATGCTGCCGGGAACCCGGGGCACACCATCGGAAAAGCCAAGGCGAGAAAGCAAGAGCGACAGTAAAATGCAAGCAGCACCGCGCTTTAATGTTCCACAGCTTCCTGACTGCAGCCTTCTGTGAGAGAGTGTCAGGGTGCCGTCCCGCGTAAACCCTCCCGAAGGGGCTTTCGTCAGGTCAATCACTCGCTATGACACTTCACAGACAAGCTGGTCAGAAACCGCTTGAAACTTAACGTAAAGCGTAAAGCGGTGCAGCCGCCAGGCCTTCCTCCTCCTTCTTCAATGGATTCAGGCTGACCTCCGTTCCTTGCGAGCATGGCTTGCATGCCTAGGCCAGTCGACGGGATTTCTTGAGCTTCATGGTCTGTATGGAGCGGGCTCCCCGTAGCTTCAGTCGCACCTTCACCTGGACACAGAAAGAGAGCGAGAGAGAGAGAGAGAGAGAGAGAGTTCGTTCAGTTGGCCCAGAGTTCAGTTGGCCCTGGCCTGGACCTCCTCGAGCAACTTCTCGGTACCACTTCCTCCACAAACGGACACGAGTCGACATGAGTCGACAGGAGCCGGAGATGAGGGGCGGCCGTCAACGGTCCTGGTAGTTGTTCCTGCGGTACGTCGTACAGGAAGCACTCTGCGCCTCCAGGGAACGTTCTTTACGACTCCTTCAAGCTCCACCGGCACCCATCGTCGAGCAAAAGAGAGGGAGAGGATTACTGAACAGCTTCGTCGCGGCTCCACTCAGGGCACTGGCATGGACAGATCAGTAAGCAGGTCCAAGCTGACATCGTTCTGCCAGGACAGTATGTTCCGGGCAAGACATAATGTTGAGACGTTTTGCCAAAGTCGACACTGCAAAAGCCCAAGCCGCTCTCAACTCGGCACAGGAAAGAGCAAAGAAGGTCAAAAGGCCAGACCAGACCGGTGACTCCAACCGCGCCAAGTCGATCGTTGCTGCCCCTCCGGTCTGGTCCACGTAGTAGTCGGCCTGCAGCGGATTTCTTGGGGGGTCGAAATGAGCTTCAGCTTGCTCAGATGTCTTGGGACTACCCTAAACCCTGAACTGTGATCAACATGTTTCCGGAAGTGTCCGGGCAGAGCTGGCAGGTTGACTCCCCAGAGAGTAACCCGATGGCCTCCTCATGTGCTCCAAAGCCTTCGCGCCATGGTTTTTACGAGGCAAAATGCTCCTTCATTTTTCCACTTTTTTGTTGTTGTCTTGATAACCTGTTGCTCCGACCACGACGAAAGCTCAAAATCCTCGAGTTTTTCACACTTTCTCACAAACAACCGTCTACGAATCGACCATGCAACACACAAACTGTTCGCGTCTGCCTGGCTTCAGAACACTCTACTTTGCAGCTGTGCCGCGGCCATTTTTCGAGTTTTAACGCGTTTTGACGCAGAAATGCCTCAAAACCCAACCCACGGAAATCAACAACAAAAGTGTGTTTTTCGTGGTATTTACAGTGTAAAACGCTTTCCTGTCTTACCGCGCGCGCGGGTGAACAAGGCATCGGAGCGTTCTGATAAGGACCCCTGAATAAGGTACCCGAATTTTCGGAAACTCCCAATTGGAGACATCACAGCTTCTGCCCCGATTGCAGCTCCCTCCGACTCGGGGTCCCGATGCTCAGGCCACCACACTGCAGCTTGCCTCCCGAATCATGAAGAGGTAGACGCACTGCGATGGTGCCTTGTCAGCTATGGAAACAGTCGCCGGGTCCGAAGTTGATACCCGATCCCATATATAATATACCCCAAAACCCTATTCTAATTATTAAGGACCCTATAGTATGGACTCTCTTATTTTACAGCATCCGAGAAGGCCGGCATCTCGGAAAGGTCTTCTGCTCTGAGGCTTCAGCGGGATGAAGGGCCTCGTGGTGGTCGTGGTTGCAACCCTGTGGCGAGCACGAGCATGCTCGAGCCGGGCTCTCCGTCTGCGATCTTCGACTGTTGCCGTGACGCCTTCGGTGTGAGGTTGGGCCGGTGGTTACCACCTGCAGTTCTGAGCTCCCACCGACATCGATAAGCTTGTCAGCTGCAGCCAGAATTAGGTTCAGAGTCGAGCTACCGAGCACACCGTGGGGGTCTGGGGAGCGGCAGCCATCGTGCCAAGCCTGGAAGAAGCGTAGACTGCGGAAAAGGCAGCATGTCTGACGTGTTTTGCATGCACTTCCATGATTCTGCCTCTCATGTGCTTGATGAAATGCCGCTGCTGGCAGAGTACGACTTTGAACCGCGGCAATCGGCAGCGCAGTGCGTAGCACCGACCTCGGATACAAGGACCCAAATAAACAGTACGGCATGCGCCCTGAAAGACGGCACCAGGGAGCCCGACACCGCCGGGATGCTCGGCCGAGCCTTCCACTGCTGATATGGAAAATTCCATGGATGCGCTGAAAGTTCGTTCTGTGCCTGCGTTGGGGTTGGCACAAGTGGTGGTGCTGCTGGCGCTTCCCGGCCCTCATCCTGGACCTTTGCGATCGCTGCAGAGGTCTTCCAGCCGTTACGATGTCAAGCTCCCGAATGCTACGAGTACCGCTTGGGACGTACGCGCTTCAAGGTCTCAAGGTCTTGGGACCTGGCTGTGGACTTGATCTTCATGCCCACCTGCTTCACTGCGGCTGAGGGTGCCGGCAGCGGTGCTGGAATGCCGGCGACCTCGCCGACAGTTTCGTCTTGCAGGCCATCGGCTGAGCACAGCAACTTGCGACAACAAAACCCCCCGCATCCCCCCGCCAAAGATGCAAGGCCCCTGTAAATTCCAACTTTACGCAGACACACGCCGCTCCTGCAGCTGCGCTCCAGCTGCTGCCCTGAGTGCACCAGCAGCAAATAGGTGAACGCATTCAACACTGCTGGCTCAACGATGAATCTAATTGCTTCGGTGGGGTACAACACATATTCGACGTAAAACGGCGTAGTAACGGCGTAGTAGGGCTTCTGCTGGCTCTCTTCGACCACCATCGCGACAGAGTTGCTGTTGCTCGCTGTCGCAGCCTCCCGAAAGACTCCGGTTCTGCCAACTTCCCAGCAGCAGCGGAGCTCAGCTCGCCTCGTGGGCGCGCTCCGGAGAAGCCACGGACACTGGCAGGATGTCGGTTGCTACGGTGGTGTCCTCAAGAGCTCGGCGTGTCGAACGAGAACTTCCGTGGAGAGAATCATGCAAGCATGCATGGCAACCCAGAGCGAGGCTGTGAATCGCAGCTGTGAACTGAGGCTGGTACCATGGAGTAGTCCGCTGAAGTGAGGGTGGGATGCTGATTTGCCTGGGTCGAATGCACAGCTGCACAGTTTTGACTCTTATTCGGACACGGTCTGCTCCCCGCCAATCAAGCTCAGATGCCACGTCGCTGGCAACAGGTTCCAATCCAATGGCCTTGCCAAGTTGAGCAAAGCATCGCAGCAGCCCTCTCTTGCTGAACTGCTAAACTCCAGCATCTTTCGTTCCACGGCCTCGTGCCGACCGGAGGCCATCTCACTTTGTTGCTGGCTTTCCCTGTCGTGAGAAACAGGATTGAATTGAAAGTGGGCGACTTGGCAAACACCAGGAAATCAAGAAGCCAGGCAGTCTGCCGCAGGCGGTAGTTCTCGCGCTGCTCCTGCATCGCAAGAAGGATCGTACATCTCAGTATGGGTTTAGGGAATACAAGGCCACGGATCATCTACCGGTGAGTCCTTGTCGTAGAGCATGGAGAGCGTCCGAAACTCGGCCTGGCTACTGGAGAGCTCGTCCTGGCACCTCGTGTCGTCATCTTTGGATACTTCTTGACTGAGGTATGCCAGTGCCATCACGAGCGAAGATCATGCAACACTGCAGCTCTAGCTGCGCTTCACGCCATGAATTGCATCGGCCTCTTCAGCTCATCTCTGAGCTGACGCATCTCCAGTTGCACCTCGCCTTGAAGTTTTGCGTGTTGCACATAACGGCCACAAATCCCGAAGCATCCCTAGGTGAACCTTCGAAGGCCTGAGGAGATCCGGGCGATCTGAGGTAAGGTGCTGGCCACTCTGCATACGATTTCGCTCCTGGATATCCTTGCTTTGCATTGCAATGCTTCTGCTAGATGCAGCCAAGCTATGTAGCTGCCAAAGTGCAGCTGGGGTTCTTGCAAGTAAAAAACACAGCCAAGGTCATCTACTCATGCACAGTAATTGCCACTCGTCTCGTCGTGAAGCACGAGCTAAGCCCAGCACGGCCAGCTGCGTCACAAGCTCCTGCTTCACCTCAACGACCTCGAGCACTTGCTCGTGCTGGCGACAGCGGAATTCGAATCCCTGGGCCGCCACTCGGCTCGTAATCTTCGGCTTACCCCTTCACTCACTTCACCGTTAGGCTCAAGCAGGCCCCAGTCTTCATCAGATAAACGACAGATTCTGCCATTTCACTGTAGGTCGAGGGCCTCCGACCCTTTCTTGCTCTGCCCTCCGGCAACGAACCCAGGCTAAGTTGGCATTTCAGAACCCAGAGCGGATTTGAAGGCAAACTGGATCTCAACCCACTCCACTAACATTGGGAGAACCAGCAACATTTCAAACGACGCGAAGACAGTAGCTGATTGCCGTGTCCCGCCTGGCTCTCGAAATGCTCACGAATTTCCTGGACGGATTTGGTCTCTGGGTGAGCTACAGCACCCTACTTGCCACAAACTTCAGTCAAACGTTTCCGGCTGCGTCAAAGCTCGAAACGAACTGACCGACTCCGCTGCTTGTCTCGATTTGCAATGCCTCGACCTTTTCTGCCTCTCAAATCCGAAGATTTCGGACCTGAAGAGGCTGTAGAAGTGTCTCAGACGCCTGGCGCGGGCAGGTTTTGCTTGTAGCGAGTCCGTCAGAAGCAAGTGCTGATACACTTTTCTGCTAAAAGGCTCAATTGAAACTGACCGGCGTCGAGGTTTGCTGTCGGAAAGCTGTTCACCACTAAGCGGTTTTGCCGTCGTTGCTGGTGCAGTGAATTTTCGGAGATTGCTGTCCCGGTCATTCGCTACCGACAGTTGTGTTCACAAAGTCACTCTGGCCCTTGACCCGGAGGGCAAAGCAGCGGGCTGTGTAGACGGCTGCTATGCAACGGCTTCTACGACCTCTGGCCCCGCCGATGACGGCTGTTGTGGCTACACACTTTACACTGTTTGAATGTTACAACTCTCACATGCTCTGAGCCGGGACCTGTAAGCTACCTTCTCCCGAAAACCCTACCGCAAACCGAACAAGTCGTTTTTAACAACCTCATCCCAAACCATGAAAGCACTAGACTTGGACTGGGGAAATCCTTAACACCCCATTCAAGGGGCCCTTGCCTTCACCCTACCGCAAAATTGAAGGGCCCCTCGCCATGTTCCCCGCTCCTGGAAGCGCAGCTCGGAGAGCTCTCTGTGCAACTCCCGCCTCTCCTGGCCGTTTCCCAATGACAAAAGCTAACAACAGCTACGACTGCTACTGTTCCTGCTGCTATTTGCACTCCTCCTCCTCCTGTTGCTGCTGCTGCTGTCTATCATCAGTGTTGTTGTTGCTGTTGTTGTTGTTGCTATTGCTGTTGCTGTTAAGCCTCTCGGCTCAGGAAAGGTCAGGCTAGTACAGTTGCCTTTTTCCTTTCTTGCCATGGCATTTGTCAGCGCCTGAGCAGTCCCGGTCCCAAGTCCGGGAGGGAGTATTAGATTTACAGCTCTCTAACATCTCCCAGAGGTGAGGGTTGTCGGTATTGCGAAGCCGACAGGAGCAGCACTCAACATGAGTGCTGCGAAACAGCCTAGTGGTTCGACCAAGCATCAGCCCGCTCCTAAAGGGAAGGGTAAACGCTCTTATCAAAGGGCAGCACGTAAAGCTCTGCTTGAAGGTAGTGCGGTCTACAAGGGAAGGACGATGTTGTCAACAGAGCTAGGAGTTGCTCCGGCACAGGAAAAGCTCACCAATCCCGGCAGAAGGACTCGGCCTTCGAAATTTACAGAAGATAAGAATCTCAGCTATCTATCCTGGAACGCAGGATCTCTCACAACAGCAGTTTGGGAAGAGTTACTCTCCGTACTGCAAAGTGCCGCATTTCAGGATGTGAAGCTGGTAGCAATTCAGGAAACACACTGGAGGGGCTCATGGCAATTCAGCAAGTCAGGCTGGCACGTGATCAGCTCTGGTTCCACAGGGGAGAAGGGAGCAGGGGTCCTCATAATGGTGCACTCCACGCTGTGCAAGTCACAGGGTCTTCGCTACAACGAGGTTGTTCCAGGAAGAGTTTTCCAGGTCCGGGTGCCGAGCAACGGCATCTCACTGGACGTTTTCAGCTGCTATCAATACGTTTGGCGCTCAAGGGAGACAGTCGCTCAGAATAAGGAAACCCGGAAGCAGACCCTTCACGCCCTGAGTAAGTCCATCCGAGCAGTTCCCAATCGCAACACTCTCCTAGTGCTAGGAGATTTTAACACCTCGCTCAAAACCGACAACAAACACGTAGGGCCATGCACGATCCAGGCTTGCAGACTCGGGCATCGCGGATCTAAGGATCTCCAGACCCTACTGTCGGAGCACCAGCTAGTCGCAGCCAACACCTGGGGAGTGCATAGACCAGCCACCCACGAACAAGGCAACTCTGTTTCGCAGATTGACTTCTCGTTTGTCAGGATTGCACAGTCCCAAGGCCCCGCCAGGTTCTGCCGGCCAATAAGGACCTTCCAAGTTGCATCCTGGAGGGATGGTAGTAGGCATTTCCCCCTTCTTGGTAAACTGAGGCACAGCAGGAGATACTCCGCCCAAGCCTCAAAACCCTACGACCAGCAGGCAATGGAGGACTGCTATAGACACCGATCCCCGAAAATACAGGCATTTGCCAGGGATGTAGACTCCCTCCTTGAGGACCATCCCAAAACCTGGCAGAGCCTCCATCAAGCAATGAACTCGGCCCTTGTGACTCACTTTCCCAAGCGAAGGGAAGCAGCACAAAGATCAGATCTCAGCATCTGGGAAGAGCGCTCTGTGTTACGTTCACTCCCACTAGCAGTTAAGGTCTTAGCAGAGTTCTTGCCCGAGCTGCAGTTCCGTATGGTGTTTCGGTGCTGGCGTTCGTTCTCTCAGCAAAGTGCACAGGCGAGGGTGGCAAAGCGTCACAAGCAGGAGCGGCGGCGGCAGGAAATAGACGAACAACTCCAGCAGGCAGAGCTTAAGTCCAAGCAGGACGGGAGTCACTCCCTCTACAAGGTAATCAAGCGCTTCAGGTCGGGGAGGCCCCAGGAAAGAGTTCAGCTTCGCGATTCTGAGGGTCGCTTCCTTACTGCCAAAGAAGAAAGAAGACAATTAGAGGAATATTCCCTAGACCTGTTTGGAGCAGGGGATGACTTCCCGCTTTCAGGGATACAAGGCAGCCTGTGCATCACTGAGCAAGAAGTGCAAGAACAGCTTGGCACAATAAAGCTTGGCAAGGCGGTTCCTAAAGAGAGTCCTCCCGTAGTAGCCTGGCGCTCCCTAGGTCCCCAGGCAATCCGGCTAATCTCGGACACCCTTAATAGGGAAGTCACTGCAGGAAGGCTTTCGGACAGTGTCACCTCGTCACAGATCTCCTGGCTCCCAAAGCCTCCCAAGAAGCCCGACAAACCAACCTCACTCCGTCCGATCGGGGTGATAGCACCAGAGGGTAAGGTCCTAGCCGGACTTGTGCGGAAGAGACTTAAGTCTACCCTTCAGCAAGCAATGACCGGCGTTTCTCAGTTCGGCTTCGTCCCAGGCAGGGGCACAGAGGAGGCTATCTGCAAGGCCCTCACACATGTGGACCAGGCCAGGTTTAGACAGGCCCTCACCACTAGGGCTGCAGGCAAGGGACAACAGGGGCTCAAGCTCAGAGGCAGCCTCACCATGAGCGTGGACATGAGCAAGGCCTTTGACACTGTAAACAGGCTGCGACTAAGAGGGGCCCTGGAAGCCGAACAAGCAGATCCTCTTCTGATAGAGGTGGTAGGACATCTCCACATCAAAGCCTTGTACAAGATGACCGCCAGCGATCAGAGCTTTGAGATAGCCACACGAAGGGGAATCAAGCAGGGATGTAAGCTAGCACCTTCTTTATTCGCCTTTGCATCAGGGCTTCTCTTTAGGAAGCTCTCTGGGAAAATCAGCCCAGCAGAACTAGTGAAGCTCCTCACAATGTACGCTGACGATAGCTTGATCCAGTCGCATTTCGACTCTGAGGCCGGACTCATGACAGCACTGGGGTACTGCGACCTGCTTCTGGATCAGCTGGTAGAGCTTGGGTTCAAGGTCAATCCGTCCAAGTCAGCAATTCTGCTGCAGCTGCAAGGGGGCTCAGCCTCGACCATTAGGAAGAAACTCTTTCGCCAGGTCGAAGGAGAGAAGTATGTAGAACTCCCTTCGGGCAGGCTGATATCGCTGCGCTATCAGGTCCCATACTTGGGAGTCATTCTTTCTTATCATGACTATGAAATGAAGACTCTCAAACATCGGCTGTCATCCAGTAAGCTTGCAATGTCAGAAGTAGCCCATGCAGTTCGGAACCACCGAGTCTTATCAGACAGACGTCGTCTGTCGATTTGGACAATAACTGCGTGGGCCTCTGCTCTGTATGCACTTCACGTGGTGGGGATGACACAGCAGGGATTGCAAAAGCTCCATTCACACATGATGTACCAACTCAGATTCGTCCTGCGGAGTTACTCCCAGGAAACGAAGGAATCAAACCAGGAGTTACTCCGGAGATTACGGATTCCTCACGCGAAGGAGCAGCTGCAAAAGCGAATGACCCAGTTTATAAAGAGACAGCAAGACTCCGATCCCCAGCTTCTCCCACACTATAAGTTGCGTGCTGAGGCAGTTAGCCAGGCATTGGAAGGCCTCTCCACGGATTTCTCTTCGCACAGTGTGGAGGATAAGCTTCTGACCTGCAGTGAATGTGGAGCATGTCTCTCTGGCACCGGAGCACTCCGTCGCCACCTGCAGAAGGCTCACCCAGACTCTCAGCAGTGCCTGAAAGGACCCAAATTTGATCCTATTCTGCATTCAATGCCAGGGTCAGCAACTTGCATCGCCTGTCGAGCAACATTTCAAACAGTGTCCTATCTGCGCAAACATGTCGAAGCATCTACCTGCCCTAGAATAGAGCTTTTGCTTAGACAGCAGGAAGAACTTCCCATAGAAGCACAGAACCGGATCTCACTTGTAGAAAGTCTACAGTCTGATGCCCAGGACAACCCTGAAGGCGCCGCTCGAAATCCGGCATTCCATAACTACCTGATGGAACACTGTGCACTCTGTGGCCAGGTGCTCGTAGGCCAGAAAGGAGCCAAACAGCACCTAAACAAGCAGCATCCAGAGGTGATGGCCAAGCTGGAGAAAACTCTCCAACCTAGACTCAATCAATTCAAGGTCTACTTCCACAAAGGAGATAGCTGTCGATACTGCAAACTTCGAGTGGATGCCCCGGGTAGACATGCTCAGCAGTGTGTTCCATTACTGCAGGTGCACGTACTGCAGGAGGTAGCGCGCCAGCAGCTCAGCAAGCAGCCCCGCGAATATACTCGAGCAAAGTCCACGGCATCGGGGAAGACAGACACAAAGAAGTCAGATTCAGTGCCAGGAATACCTCACCCCGTGTTTAGACTGGAAGGCTTTCTCTTGCTAGCCAATACACGCAACCACTGCTATGCCAACTCAGGTCTGCAGTGTCTCCACTGGCTATCAGATCCATCAGAGGCGACCTTTCAAGAGGCTTCCCGGATCAGTCAGCTTGCGAGAATAACCCCTGAACACAGAGTCTTCTCGGAGCTCACCATGGGCTGGCTCTTTGACGGAGGCCAGCATGACACTGCTGAGTTCCTGCAGCAAGTGTTTCGGAATCTCTCTGCATCCAGCTTTGGACAGTGGGAAACTAGAGCCTCCGTACCGGAAGGTGTGATAGTGGACGAAGAAGGGGGCTCCCATTCATCTTGCCACGGCGATCAAGACCAACCTACAGGACATGCTAGTGGCATGGTCATCTCAGGAGCGCTCATGTGCTCTCATAGAAGCTGCACAGCAGGTGTGCATAGCCTTGCCGAGATTCTCAGGTGAAGCTAAGGATCACTCTCGCATCAAAATCCCACAGAAAGTCCAGATCCCTGTCTTCCTGGACCACACACCCCGAGTATCGTTCTGTGTCTACACAGTAGAGGCAGTGATCATTCACCTAGGAATAGGGTCCACTAGTGGCCATTACCGTGCAGCTGTACGCACAGCAGATGCCTGGTATATCGGTGATGACTCTCACCCTCCTAGTCTCTGTACTCTCGAAGATCCCCTGCTTCAAGAAAATAGCTACGTCATCTTCCTAGCTCGCAGCGCTGTCTCTCACGAGCCCCAGGACGTAGCCAATCTCCCGAGTAATGTCTCTGCAAGAGTTCTTCCAGCGAGCATCGATGGATGAGAGCTCTGCCCCCAAAAGGGGAGAGGCAGGTCCCTGGTGGAGATTCTCCCCTGAAGCGACAGCGTGGTGGAGGTACTCCCCAGCAACGAGGCAGAGGACAACAGCGAGGGGGCAAAAGCAGGGGACGAGGAAGCGGAGGCAGAGGGAATGGAGCAGCCAGACACCAAAATGGGAACAGTGGCAACACTCAGCAGGGACAAGGCAATGTATCGAAAGAGTTGATCAACGCCATAGCGCGGTTAGCACTCCGACATGACGAGCAAATTACAGCCCTTGCCTCGGACGTGACGTTCGTTTCGTATGTTCGAACAGAAGATCATTCTATTCTTCCTCACCTCTACGAAGAATCTCAGCGAGTCAAGAACAGTCCCATAGGGATCCCTCCCAGGGCAGCTCTGACCTTGAAGCTTCTCCGTGAACTTAAGGAGAGACTGGTGACCACCAGCCGGGATAAAAGCATACAGGAGCGCCTGCAGAATGATGAGCTGATGACGCCGGACGGCGATTGGCCGTTCCTGGAGTGGAGCCCCACCGATCAGAAGATGATTGAGTCGGTGGAGGGTCCTCTCACCACGGCTCAAGTTGTCTCAGGACTGGGGGACGCAATCACCCGAATCTCCTCCGATCCGGAACACATCAAGCTCTTCAAAACTTCGCGGCCATTGGCTGACGGCATGACGGGAGGTCCAGTCCGAATCCAGATCCAGCTGTCAACCAGAGCGGCCACATCTGATTTGCAGGACACCTTGCAGTCCCTAATTGGTAATACTGCCTTTTCGCTCATAAATGCGGATTTTCAGCGACTGGGAACTCAGCCCTCGCCGTTGGTTCGCCAGATTCGCGATTTGCTCTCCTGATCTATTCCTGAGGATTAGATCATTGATCGGATTTGCCCCACGAGCGGGCCGGCCTGGTACTAAGAGCTTAGTCGAAGTAAACCCCTAAGAAGAGGAGCTACTCCCACTCTGTGCACACTCGTGAGGAGCCTGCGCTATCTTCGATGAGCTGCGAGGAGGCCCTCCCGTGGAGCTGACGTAGGGATCTCTTGCATAGCAACATAGATGTTCCCCTTTAGGATAAAGCGTTCAGGCTCAGAAGCTTCAAGGTTAGGCTGTGTATTTCCTCCTTCTCTCAACATGTACGACCAGACGCCAACTCACTTGGCCATGATGTTGCTTCCGACGATAGCAGCCGTCCATTATCTGCACCAGAAGTCCCAAGGTGTGGAGATACTCCCCTGGGCGGTGCTCACAGAGCTGCGAGAGAGAGTGAAGGCGCTCGGGCTCATCACTAAGGACGAGATCCTAAACCTTGCCGTGGAGCTACTCCCGGAAGGCGGGGTCCGTCAGGTGATCAAACACCTCCACTCCATCTCCGGCATCGATGAGTGGGGGCAGATAAGGTACCGACGGCGAAGAGTTCTGGCCGAGCAGGGCCTGGAATATCTCACCCTCGCTCGCATCACCTCTGAGAAACTGGTTGCCCCAGAAAGCATCTCTCTCCACAGGTACGATCTGGACTCTCTGGAGAGAGAGACTCACATTGTGGCATACGTGAGTAAGTTTTTACCGATCGACTCCAGAACAGTCTACCTGGAGGAGGTGGAGACTTTGAGGGCCACGTTCTTCGCCGAAGATCGCAAGTTGAACTTGGCCACAGCGATGTGGGAGGTGTCGTACAATCGCCTCATGGATGCCTCATCCTGAGCCAGGTGCCTAGTGGAGACGCTCCCTATCCTCCTAACAAACAGAGGAGTTTCTCCCTTGCCATGTGTGTACAGCTGGTGGAGTTACTCCCCAGGGGTTTTTATACAGTAGGAGAGCCACCGGTGGAGCTTCTCCCCTCGTCTTGGTGGAGTTTCTCCCCCAATGAAGGGTGTACAGCTGGTGGAGGTTCTCCCCAGGGGTTTTTAACAGCTCTGAGAAAGCAGATTAAAATGTCCCATCACCTGCCCAGTGCAACTCTGTGCCTTCAGCAACTCACCTCCCGTGATGGAGGTCCCTCTTCGCGGTGGCCTGGTGCTCGGACGGCCAATCATCTGTTGTGTGTCTTAAACTCAGCTCGTGCCAACACATCGCAGCTTTCTCTCAAAAGCCAGCATCATGTCACGACCAGAGTCAACACAGGATCCCTCGTTTCAGGATGAGTATGAGGAATTCTGCCAGCGACGGATACGCGAACAACTTCCGCATGTCACGTATCGAAATTTCTTGCGTCAGTGGAGGCGCTCTGCCCGCGCTCACGGCGAAAGTTATCCAGCACACAAAGGTGCCTCGAAAGGCACCGGCGGACCGGAGCCGGGAAGTGGAAAGGGTGGAGTTACTCCCCCTCCTCCTCCTTCCAAAAAGAGAAGAAAGCGAGGGTGGAGATACTCCCCCTGCAGCAAAGGCCAAGAGTGGAGATCCTCCCTCAGGGGACCCCTCTTCGCAACCGGCCACCGATGAAAGCACGGAAGCTGCCTTCAAAGTACTCCAGTCGGTGGGGTACCCACCTTTTCCTAGTCTGATCACAGACTGTGACGGCACCATCACCGACCTGAATAACCATCGAATCATGGTGACAGTGACTCAGCAACTTCGAGACGGCCTCAACCAGGCGGAGAGACCTTCTCCGGAGATCGCCAATGCCCTCCTGGAGACCTTCTTAGCTTCCCGCCGGGGCCTGGCCAATGAGCCCCTGCAGCCGAAGCTTGGCTTTCCAACAGCTGAGGAGAAGGGATGGTTTAGATTTGAGTACTCTTCACCGAATATTCTTCCTGCAGGGGACAGCGAGGTTGCGTTCCACGGCACACACCTGGAATGTTTGCATGGGATATTGGCCACAGGAAGACTTCTACCTTCGACACCGGACCTCTCCGGCACAAGAAGCTTCGAGGCCCGCCCAGGAGTGTATCTCCACAAGCTTTCAAACAGGCATCTCGCTGCCGGTTACAGTTGCCTGGTGAGGATAGGACCCCGCCACATATTCGTCCGGCCCATGATCGAGGTGGAAGCTGCACACTCTGGATCGCAAAAACGTGGAAAGAAAACAAATCAACTAATATACTACTTTGACGCAGTGAAAATCCGAGCGCTGCTGCTCCAAATCTCAACAAAGGAGACACTCACCTTAGGTGATTACCTCCGAAAGTGGAGCGGAATGCTTGAGATTCCGCTTCGACAGGCTCGTGATTCATTCACAGCTTTGGGATATGATCTGCCTGGCGAAGCGGCCTCGTCAAGTCGAGGAAAGGAAGGAGGAGCTCCTCCCCTTCCAGTATCAGAGCCGGCGTCAGGTTCACAGGGTGGAGTTCCTCCCCCGACCGAGATCGTAGAGATCACTGACCATAGCTCAGTTACACCAAGGAGTTCCTCTATTGTGGCATGGGATGGTCAACCAGGTGACCTAGGCGACTATTGCACTGCCTCAACGAACCCAGAGACCAGCTTTTCGTTCGAGGTATCCAAAGCTCTAGCAGCTTCCCGTAGGCACGGACATAGACCGCACATCAATGTCACTTCGGCAGGCTGGGCCAAACTTGAGGACGTGTTGACTTGGCCACGAGTGCAGGCCCAGAAAGCCACGGCAGGCGACCTCATGGAGGTCGTTCGTAGCAATGCCAAAGGCAGGTACGAGTTGGGAGACTGCCAAGGCCAGAAGTACATCAGGGCGCTGCAAGGACATTCTCGCTCGGACGTGGACTCGAAAGAGGTGTTGGAGGAACTCACGGAGGAGATGCTCCCCGGAATGCTCTACCATGGCACATATTGGTCCTTGTACGACCCAATCCGTCAACGCGGCCTTCTGCCACAGAACAAGATCTCCAAGGGCCGTGGGAAAGGCGGACGTGGCAGGGAGGGACGGCAGCATATCCACTTCATTTCGGACAGCGACTATGGGAAACCAGGTGTCTCTGGCTTCAGAGAAAGCTCGTCCATGTTGGTGGCGGTAAACCCACGCAAGGCGACACAGGTAGGGGTGAAGTTTTTCCGTAGCAAGAACGGCGTGATTCTCACCCCAACCGAAGTGCCTCCTTCTGTCATAGAGTACTATCAGTCTGAAATCAGGCACCAAGTACGGAGGCGACAACAGGCCGCTCTGACTCCGAAAGAGAGCCTCGCCAAATGGTGGAGCCGCTCCCCAAACAGTCTCTGCAGCTGCTCAGGCAAGAAATCGAAGCTAAAGGTTAAGGGTTATCTCAGAATTCATCACCTGCCAGCAATCAATATCCCGAGGTCAGATCCACCGCTCTGTGCAGAGCCACGGGCCCAGACTTTGCAAGTGATCTGTCAGCCAAAGGATCACAAAAAGCAACTCATGCTCGTATCTCACACAGGCTCAACTCACCAGCTGTATCGACTCTAGCAGCCATGCCCGAAACTCCGAAGAAGAGTGGCACCAGAGCGAACTCACGCACCCCTCCACCAGTGAGGCGTCGTCCTCACCTATCCAGGTCGCCGCCATCCAGCGATGCCATCCGGGATTCAGACTCAGACGACAGAGCGGCACCTAAGGCTGATGGGCCTAAGGGCCCGCCGCCGCCGGTGCCCGTCAATCTGTCGGGAAGCGGATCCAGCACGGATCGGACACCAGGAGGCCCAGGAAAGGCACCTGGAGTGCCAGTGAAAGGAGGAATCCCCACCAAAGGCTGTGACCTCCACGATTTCCCATACTGGAGAACTTTATGTCACGAGCACTGGTCCGGCAGGAGTTACTCCGCCATCAGCGAACACCAACAATGAGTTGGAGATGGCGCCTGGCATGCCCCTACTGAGCGTATCATTGCCTCACCGCCTCTTTTTCAACATAGAGTTTGTGGTTCGCACTGAGCCTTCACAGCGAGGCTAGAATACTCTTACGAGACAGCAGCTGAGTGCAAAATGGACTGCTGCCAATCAGCCAGCGATACATTGTAACCAAGCCGGTTAGCTTTCAAACCAGTGCCAAAATCATATCGCCTCTCAAGACTCTGAAGACACATTCACTTCCCACTTCACAGCTTGCAGCCTTGAGGGGCGGAGCGTGTGCAAGTGCAGTGTTGAGGCACGGCTTGCCGTGAAGAGTGACCGCGCAAGTAGCAAGCAGGGCCAAAGGTCGATCCCTCGCAAAGCGTGGACGATGGACGATAAGTTTCACCTCAGACAGTCCTCTCCCGCTGCGTGTGAATGAAAATGCTGTTGCTGTTGCTGTTGCTGTTGCTGTTGTTGTAGTTGTTGTTGTTGTTGTTGGTGGTGTTGTTGTTGTTGTCACCAGCATTACCGCCACCACCGACCACGACTACGACGACGTCTGATAATCATAACAGTTGTCTTCATTCCATTATCGTGATCATGTTGGTTCTGATTCTTGTGATGATGATGACGACAATGGGTAAAGTTACCAGTAGTGGTAGCAACACTGTACGAGTCTGTAGAACTAGCAGCAGCACGAGCAGCAGTCGCGGGACCTGCAGCTTGTTTTCAATCGGACGTCGGTCGAAACCGCAAGGGCCCACCAATCCTTGTCGTGCCGGCGCACGAGGTCGTCTAGCTCATCGCAGTGCTCCGTGATCAGCTTCTGGGCAGAGACGGAGGAACGTCCCACACTATAGCTGCCATTGCTCCACGCCGACTCCGACTTCATCCTGCCCTTCTACTTTTTGACGTATAGCACTGGCGGGGCTTTGTGAGGAGACGGGGGAAGGTTTGCGGAAGCAACGGCCTGCTTTTCCAGTTCGGTGGCGACACGGATCTCGTTGATGTCCAGCTTCATCAACAAGGCCTACAGTTCAGGTCTTCCAACCTTCGCGCCTGACCCTCGTCGTTTCGCTGGACAACACGCGCGTTGGAGCTTTCGACTCTTTCGAGGCGCGCGCGGATCCGTCCGACCCTCTCCCAGGCCTCCTCAGAGTCTTTGCTTGGAGGGGGTCAGCGCTTCTCGACACTTCAGCGAATGTCTCCCTCCCTCTACCCTCTACACACCCACCTAACGCAGCGCTGCAGTAGTGCTGCAGTCGCGGAAGTCCGGGTTCCCAAGTCTGAGGAGCGAACCCACGAGCGAACTTGGAGTCGGACCAGGTTTTTCAGGTCCTTCACCAGGGACATCTTGCAGGATCAATCCTCATCACGGTTCCTTCTTGTCACGAGATGTCCGAAGATGTTTTGGACCCGGATGAGCCGAACAGAAACACTTCGTTAGCAAGAATGGGCCTCACTTCGGATTCAGAGGAGCCCAGACTCTGTGACCCAAAAGTCAGAACACCGAATGCGCCTCGGGTAGCGGCCTTTCTGCCTCTCGGCCTGAGCGGCAAGCACCAGCTGGGCTATCACGCCGGGCCCGGAATAATAACTCAGCACCACCGTTGGGGCACCTCACGCATGAGTAATCTTAAGCTGTACATATGACCCCGGCACAGCCCGTCACAAAAGCAGAAGCTTGCACCATGCGTTGACACTTCTCGGATAGAGCCCGGCGAGCGCATCAGCTACGCGCCGAGCCTCTCTTCCTGGGGGGTGTAAAAAACGGTCCTCCAAGCGCCAGCCGGGCGGCAGAACACGCAGCTCTTTTTCAGCACGCGATCTTTACCGAAGTTTCGCCGTCGACTTGTTCAATCGGATTCGGTGCTGCACGGCTGCCATTATGCAAGCGCATGTCACGAGGCTTGCATTCGAACTGCGGCTCTGTTTTGAATTTAAAACACAGACCCTCCCACCCGCCTCAAACGTCTGTGTGAAGATGCGAAGATCTTCAAACTAACTCCTAGCCGAGCCTCCAAGCGCCCAAGCCTCTGAAATGATGGGCCACTCGTACTAGGACCCAAGAGTAACCCAGGAGTAAAAGGGGGGGGCCCTTTGTGCTTTCAAGGGCCTTTTAAAGGAACCTGAGCCCCTAAAAAAGGGAATGAGGGCTTACTCTGGGTCCTAGTACTGGATGCCCCCGTGCAACTCTGAAGAAAACACAGTGAAACTGCAAAACCCAGTAATATACAGTAAGTTTTTATGTAAAAACAGATCCCTAAACCCGGCCCCAGGGGAACAAGCCAAAGTCCGAGCCGCTGCGCGTGCGATGCGGCTTCGGGGCCGCCTCAGGTGGACGTACCTGGCGGTTTAAGGTTTAGGGGTTTAGGGCTTAGGGTTTAGAGTTTAGGGCCAGAGCTTGGAAAAAAACACAGAGGAAACACCACAAACTCTTGGTTCAGAATGGTTTCTTCTAAGGTTTAGGGTTCAGGGTTTTCTGGTTCCTTGTCCTAAATCAACTAGTAAAGTATGGTACTCCGAAACGCGGCACTGGGCTCTGAATGAACCGTTTAGGGCTTTCAAGGTTCAGGGGCTTAGGGCGTAATGAACCGTTTAGGGCTTTCAAGGTTCAGGGGCTTAGGGCGTTTTAAGGTTCACGGTCTTCGGGCTCTGAAGGTGCAGGGGTTTAGGGCTTTCAAGCTTTAGGGCTTGGGGCTTTTCAGGTTTAGGGGTTGGGCCCTTGATGTTCAGGGGTTTAGGGCGTTTAGGGTTTTGTGGCTTGGGGCTTTTTAAGGTTTCGGGGTCTAGGGGTTTAGGAGCTACAACCACGAGAAACAAATCTGTGTAGCAGCTTTCCGTCTGGCCTCAGGGCTCTTGGGAACTCATACCCTCCTGTGCTTGCGCGGTTCTGTTCAGGACTTGATGCGTGAAGGGTTAAGGTTGAGGGTCTAGTTTCGGGCTTCAGGTTCGTTCTAGGGTTGAGGGTGTAGGGTTTGCAGGCACTGACATCATTGCATGCCAAGCAGTGCAAACCCGAAGGAGTCAGGCACCATGAAGCCCCTGTAACCCCAATCGTCAACCTACAACGAGTGCGCCTACCATGGGGGCCTTGAAGGCTTTTGGGGGCGATTCTGCTACACCCGTAATGGGAATCCCAAGAAGTAGTGTTGGTAATTATTCAGGCTTCTATCTTGTCTTCAACCTGAATCCCAAACCCGGACTCCTGGCTGTCAGCATCATTGTCGATTCGGCCCTCCTGACAGGGAAACTTGATGTGTTCGGGGAAGGTGTTGGTAGCTTTCCCAGCTGAGGTATAACCGGATTCTGAAACCCCTATACACCTGTTGATCTTGTTCACTCCGAATTTGAAGCCCGGCAGATCTGAAGGAAGGGCTTATGCTGCCTTACTGCAGCGCCAACCATGCAGCAGCACACGGGCGCGTCTCTTCTTTTTGACAAGCAAGGACAATGGCTCATGGTTAAAGCTGTGCTCGTATTGTACAAGTTCTGCACTGCTTTTGTTCTATGCCTCATGTCCGCTAAGCTTGACGTCACTTGAGTCAAAACAAACACATGTGGTGCACACAAGGTGGAAACGCATGTTCCACACTCCTCCTTGGTGCCCAAACGATAGTTCCGCACCACCCATTTCAGTAGATGCGGTTTCCACCGTTCTCTACACAGCATCGGCATAAGTGGACGAGCCTCTTTCTTCCGGCGTTCCTCAGTCCCCAACAGTTCTCGAATACATGAACCACATCACGTCCCTCGACTTGATGAAAGGGGCCAGCAACAACTCTCGTCTGCGCGGGCGGTGGAGATTCCACTCGTTGAAACACCGGAGGATTCGTTTGCGTCTCCTGATCCTTAGTTGGTGGCTTGCCCTTTGGCTGCTTGTTGGCCTTCGTAGAAAACATCGTTGACATAGCACTCGGAACAGCCATAGAGGATGAAGGAGGGGTAGAGGATGAAGCTGGTGTAGACGCCAAGGGTCTTTCCGTCGGGGTGGTTATCGTAGGCACTGGAGACGTGCCCGCCGGCATCGTACGCTCAAACAAGCACTTAAGGTCCACCAATCGAACCTTCTGCTCGTTGCTCAAGTCCTCGGGTTCCATCGACATCAGCACCTGCAGCTCCTTTAACTCATTTCTTGTAAGCCTGGAAGATGCACTTTGGTTGGCTTGGGCCCTCAAAGCTCGAACACGAACTGTACCCTGTCCAAGGCAGTGTTTCATGGCTTCCCAAACTCCAATCACCGCAATGGACATAACGATGATGACAACGTACAAGTCCCATGGAACTTCCGGCTGTATGCCCTCTTTCATGCCCATAGTACCGCACATCTGGCACACCAACAGAAGCTTGCTCAACCAGGGGGTCACATTCAGGGACTTAATCGTTGCGCTCCTTGCGGGTCTGCGGTCCCTGAAGTCCCAAAGCTTCTTTAGCTCCGCAAGTCGGTCCTTTGGTAGCGGCTTTGTCCCCAAATCCGCCCTCTGGGTGACTCCCGGCTCATGCTTGATGAAGAGATCTCGTTCTTGGATCCTTTGCTTAATCCAATTAGCACGTAGACGCAAGTGACGCGTCCTCCAACTTCCAGAAGCAGTTGTCATCAATGAGATCGCTGCCTGGTTGTCGATATGCAAATGAACAGCCATAATCTTGCCAATGATCTCTTCAAGGAGGCATTTCACGGAAAAGGTCATAACGGCCCCCTCCACACCCTCCATAAGCTCTGTTTCTGCCGTCGATAAAGCTATAAGTGGTTGCCTCGAACTTCTCCACGACAAAGGGCATGATCCAAAGAACACAGCTACCGAGCCATGGCTTTTTCCAGAAGAAGGCGCGAAGCTTGAGTCCGTGTAGGTCCGCAAGAAAGGCTCCTCGCCCTTGTCATTGGCAAACCGTAGTCGCTCATACATCGTCTCATTGAGGTAGTCTAACAACCGGTCGCCGATTGTGATCACCGCCTCCGGGCACCTCGTTATACGCGATGACATTATCGAGGTAGCATATTGAATATCCGGCCTCGATCGAGAAGACAACCATAGCATCTCTCCAACTCGCCTTTGAGCCTCCTTGACAATATGCTCCTTGCCCTTGAGATCCACCGGTACGGCCTCAAGCAAGCTCGCTTCTTCCTCCGCTGACATGATCAAGGTCTCTTTTGGGCCCTGTGTTTTCGCTCTTCCTCCAGAGTGTTGGTGAGAACGTAGGAGCTCCCTTATAAATCCTTCTTGGGAAACCTCAATGCCACCGTTGACAAAATGAAGCTCCATCCCCAAAAACTTGATTGAGTTCTTTTCCGTCAGGACGTTAAGATCATCACACTCCCATTTGTTTGACAACCATCCAAAGAAGGATTTCATGACGCCATCTGTGCTCATTACCATCAAGTCGTCCACGTACACGAGGAGATATCCCAGTGCTTCTTGGGAGCTGCCGTCGGAGCGCAGGATCTTCCATACCTGATTGTCGGACTCCAATTGTTGTAGTTTGAGTTCCACATTCTCACCCTCAATCTCCGTTTCCCATCTGGCCGCCTTAAGTTCAAGGTCTCTGAAGCTAGCCCATGCCGCTGGAGCCTCTCGTAGTCCATAGATAGACTGAAGAACCAGCCAGTAGTCGTCAGGTTCTGCCAAACCCATCTCAACCGCCAAAGCTGGCGGCTTCAAAGCCACAGCCTTCCCAATCCAAGGCGCCAGGACAAAGGCCTGTCGAATGTCCGTGACGGCGGCTCCCCATTTGGGGTGTATTGTTCGGTACGCCAACATAGTTCTCAGTGACGTAGAATCTAAACCAGCCGCGTAGAGCTCGAAGTCCTGACCAGTCAACGCACCCTCCTCGAGGTAGTTTCCACAAGCAACAAAGCGCGTTTTGCGCCTAAAACCTTCTTCACTGGAGTCCGGTTTCACAGTGAAGACGCCCTTACAAGGGACGATACGGCAACCTTGGGGAAGGTCCTTGAACTTGGTCGGTCGGAACGCCTTCTTGCTTTCAACTAAGTTGTTGTACTCCTTCTTCGCTGAGGGAGCCCATTTCGATAGCGCATTCCGAACCTCCGCCAAGCTCACAGTGTGGGTCACCTCTAGGGGCTTCTTGTTGTCAATGTGGTTCTGGAGGATTTCCTCAATGCCCTCTGTGTATTGCACCTCGGACTTCTTAATCATCTTCCTCAAGCGTGCTCTTTCACCCGGGTCTTCGATTGCTGGCATAGATCCACCCCGGTCTTTTCCGGAAAACAGATCATCATCCCCAACTTCAACAAAAGCCTGGTTCTCACCCTCGTTGGTCTTTAAGAAGGCCCTTTTTATTTCAATGTTCTCATCATCATTGTACTCCTCCTGAACATCATGCTCCGGTTCTTTTAGAGCTTCAGCTGCCAACTTGAAACCCAAATCGTTGAGCTCGGTGATCTCCGTTTCCTTCAACTTGTGGGCTCGGGGTGTGTATAAGAGCATAACAACTCTGTCGCCCTTCCAAGGTTGAACTTCATGCCATAGGTTAGGCTTGAAACTCACAGGGTTGTCTTCTTCGAACGATAAAACACTTCCTTCCACCTCACCCTTCTTTGGCACCTTATTGGTGACGGCATCCTTGATCCCCGGCTCGTCGTTTTCAACCCACAGTCCTCCTCCCTCAAACTTAGTCAAGGGGATAACTGTGTTCATAGTGCACCGGCTGTTGTGAACATCCCGATGAAGACCAAGCGCTGAGTTTCTCGTCACACCCAAGGCCGTGAACTCCTTATCACCGATCTTCTCCTTGGCAAACTGGGTCAAGTACTTTGTGGCATTCGGGAACTTCCTCGCATTTGTTCTCAGGCCAGCAACACCACCATGAACGAAGGCCCCCGTAAACCAACTTGTCATAGGAGTCTTCTTCCCCACTCGAAAGTCAGTGTTGCCGAGCTCCTCGAGTTTTTCAAAGAGGTACATAGCATCCTTTGCCTCGAACGCCCGTTTTTCAAGGAGCATCTTACCAATGAACTCAATCTCCGCTTCCAAGCTTTCTTTTGGCACCAGCACATCCGCCCCATCTGGCTCAGGTAGAAGATCCTCAGTGATTCCTGGTTGTAGTAGATCAGGTAACTCCTTCACCGGGTCCACCACATTGAACTTGACACTCTTTGCAATCGTGAGCCCGCCGTCCTCCCTGAGGATGATGTGGCCCCGGTTCACGTCGTAGGAGGGTCCGCGATACCATCCACGTTTCCACCTGGCACCCGTGGGATCATGTTTTTTCTCACTTGCGCCCTTGTAGTTCTTTGCCCGGAACCAAACCTCATGACCAAAAGGAGTAGCCGGAGTTCTTGTCGTGGGGGCAAAAGGAAACGCCTTTGCCCATGCCGTGGAGGTAGCATGCTGTATAGCCATCGGCCAGTCTCGAGGTTCTGCCTGAGCGCTCTTCAACAAAGCCCTCACCCTTGACTTTGCCCATTTCACTCCCAACTCGGCAGTGCTATTTCCAGCCGGATCACCACCCGCCGTTCTCGAATGCCTCAAGCCACAATCTGCAAGCCACTCCTTATACACCAAAGAAGAAAACTCACGAGCTCGGTCAGTATGAACTGTAGCAACATGAAGGCCCGCTTGCTTGAGCTGTAACAGAATCTCTTTTGAGGCTCGCAGCGCCTCTGCTTTCGTTCTCCTCCTCAAAGGTCTCGTGAGGTACATTGTCACACACTCAGGGCTTCAGTGAGCTCCTCCACAGCCTCGTCCAACGTAGCTGGGCCTGCTGGTTCTTTCACTTCATCCTCTCCTCCTGAAGCTGGATCCGCGCCGTCTTTTTCATCTTCCACCAAACCAAATTCATCTTCAGCATCCGACGGCTCATACTCATCCATGGAAAACTCCTTCTCCACAGCCTCGAGAGCTTTTGCATCCATATACTCCTTGGGGCACTTGTAGGCAGCAACCATGATGTACTTGTAATCATCAAAGTCCATGTCCCTGCCCCGAACCTTGTATGGTCCAGCAAGGTCCAGTGCCAAAGCGTAAAGCTGCGGCTGCTTTCTTCTTCTGTGCTGATAGCCAGTGGCCTGGGCATTCAAGCAAACGGAGCAGTCTGCCCGATATGGTTGATGATCGTTGAGTAAATGCAGCATCCATGCATCTCTTTGCTCCTTTGTCAACTTGCTCAGCCTTGCTCCACAGCTCACCGCCTCCTCTTCGTCCATGGCTGACTGAGGGACATAGTTCACAATGGACTTGGCCATCAGGGCCTCGAAGTAGGGAGACCATTTCCTTAGCGCTTCCCGATTCAGCAACGAAGTTGGTAGGCAACCATCATCGTAGTCAAAGTCACCATCAAGCTCAAGCACTTCCGGGTAGGTGGCCGCCGTAGTAGTAGGTCTCACAGCCGGGTGCCCCAACGCACCTTGGTTGAAGGTAGCTGTTGTTATTCCACTCACCGATCGGAAAGACTTCCACATTTCAGTCTTCCAAAACGACAAGTAGTCCTTCTCCTCCTCTCTCATTGGGACCACATCGGCTGGAAACTCAAGGGCAAAGCCAACGTTCCTTCGCGCCTTTGTCATTGCGCACATCCACAACAACATCTGCTTTGCAACACAAGCCGTGTCGAGGTTGATCTTGTGCTGTTGTAGTACCGAAAGTCCAGGGGTGCCGTACGGGTAGTCCTTTGTTCTCTGGTGTATAGATCCCGGTCCCCTCGTTGGAGTCATTGAAGTTGTCCAGGTGGTTTCGGGAGGGCTTCCAACGATATCGGAAATTTTTCCTTTGGCAGCTGCCCATAGTAGGAGCTTGTAAAGCGGAGAAGCGCCATTGATGTCCATCATTTTCGAGTCTGCAACATCCACATCCAAAAGCACCTTTCCTCCTTTAGCGATCATCTTCTCGAAGCCATCATCCCCGTCACTTCTTCCTCGAAACATTCGAACAACCCAGTCATTGGAGGCCAAAAGAGCTTTTCGCTTCCGCCTTGTCAAAGGGAGCCCCTTCAAATAGGCTTCACCATTGTTCACATCAAAGCCCGTTATCATCATCGCCTGGATGTCTGCTGGAAGGTCCTTGGTGACAGGAGAAAGCAATACCGCCCGATGTAGTAGCCCACGATCTCCACTTTCCATGAAATCCTTCAAGAGCTCATTCCATGCGCGCTTCTCCTCCTTCTGCAAAACCTCCAGTCTCGCAGAAAGCGAAGTAACCTGATCGTTAAGCGTCTTCATCTGGACCATCTCAAGCTCCTTGATCAGGCGATGGGCTTCTTTCGCGCTCACCTCTGGGCAGTTGTTCCGAATATGGACTCTCACTTGCCCTCGTTGAGGATGAAACAACTTGATACCATCATCTTTCCATTGAAGGTTGCAGCCAAGGTCTCTTATGATGGCTCCAAGTGGTACTATTGGTTGTGAGTCCTCTGCCTCACCAGGCTTCAGTAGAACCGTGCCCTGGCCATTCTGTCTCAACACGCGCTCCTCCTCGCCCGCCAGCGTCACCTTTACCGGGATGCTCTCGTCGTACTCCTGGGTCGTGGCCACTCTCATAGGGTGCGAAGCTCCACTGTCTAGAAGCCCACCAGTTCCCTCTTCCTCGTCGTATCCCAGCTTCGCTGACAACATCTTAATCTTTGCCCACAAAGGATCATCTTGCACCTTGACATGCTTTATCGTTGTCACCGCCGTCATAGCCTTGAGCATTTTCCCAACATCCGCAAGGACCTCTTTGAGCTCCGTAGTGGTCGTTGGGGTAGAAGCTGTTGCCTCATTCTTCTCGCCTTCCGGTTTTTCTTCGATTCGCACTGCTCTTGTGGTGGTGGTCGAGGAGGTAGCTCCATTTTGCTCGTTGCCATTTCTGGTAGTAGATGGTGTTCTCGCATTTGCCGTTGAGGTAGGCGATCCACCCTTCTTGTTCGGACACTCCTTTGCCATATGCTTCCCACCACACGCAAGGCACCGAGTAGGGCGCTCCTTTTCCAAGCCTTCCCACGAATGAAGGAACGGACACTTTGAGGCCCTCGCGCAGCCACGAAACGTTTTGCCAAAGAACCGGCACGGCACATCCTTCTTCTCCCCGTTCCCTTTGTTGGCATCTTGACCTTCACTTGGAGATGGGGTAGTAGATGTCGTTGGAGGCTTCGGTGGTGGTGGAGGCGCTGGGGTGTTGTTGCCATTCTTGTTGTCCGTCCTCATCGGCTTTATCTTCGGCTCCGGCTTCAAAGGTGCGGTTGTCAAGGTCTGAGTAGACAAAGAAGAGGAAGCCACTGCCAAAGCCTCACACTCACCCATCAAGTGCTTGTAGTACGTATCGATGGTGGTGTAGGAAGGACGGGTATCCACCTGCAAGGTAGACCGCACCAAATTGGTGCGAAAGCCCATATCGGCATGTTGATCCACCAGTCGCCTGACCATAGTGTTCAAGCCCTTTGCCAGGATCGTAGGATCTGGGGTGGCCAAACTCAACTCCTTGCACCGTCTCAACCATCTGTCCCAAGACCTCAAGGCTTCGACGACTTTCTGTGCATCCGTTTCCTGCGGGGGGTTCTGCAAGTTGTTGAGGATTCGGGAACGCTCAGCTTCACCTCCAGGTTGATAAAGAGTCATCAGGCGAAACAAAAGCGACACAGTCGAGCCGGTAAGGCGACGAGCCACCATCTCTGAACGAACGCTCTCGTGAAGGGCCAGCAAGATCATCGAAGCCGCCCGGCTGTTCACCCTTCCCCAACGTCCATCTTCCAAAGAAGGGTCCTTCGGCGGAGATATGGCAAGCTTGTCCATTGGGCCTGCGTCAGTCCAAGCCTGGTAGGACTTGGTGGCCTGCTCACAGACCTTTTTCCACCATGACGCGGAACCATCACTTAGGTCTGACATAGGAGCCGCCAACATCTCTAACCAGTCCGCTATGTCAATGGAGCTCGACTCTGCCTTCACCTGGGGAAGCGCTGGAAGTTGCGACACTCCTGGTTTCACCGCTTCCGGTGATCGATCTTCGTCCTTTCCAACCGTCATCTGCTTCAGCATGGCCTGTTGCAACTGAGCCATACCGCCAGCAAGAAGCGCCATCTGGTCCTGAGCTTGCGGGTTTCCCAGCCATTGCTGAGCTGAAGATGGAGCCTGTGATCCTGAAGCATCGTTCCGTTCAGCCCCTTGGAACGTAGACGACGGACATGCGCGACCTTGACCTTGATCACCTGTGGCATACCCACTATCCTGAGCTTGAGCGCGCCCTTCAGGTAGACCAGAGCCTTGTGGTACGCTAGATTGCAGCGGTACTTGAGGATGACCATCAGCAGGTACGTTGGAGCCTTGTGGTACGCTAGATTGCAGCGGTACTTGAGGATGACCATCAGCAGGTACGTTGGAGCCTTGTGGTACGCTAGATTGCAGCGGTACTTGAGGATGACCATCAGCAGGTACGTTGGAGCCTTGTGGTACGCTAGATTGCAGCGGTACTTGAGGGTGACCATCAGCAGGTACGTTGGAGCCTTGTGGTACACTAGATTGCAGTGGTACTTGAGGATGACCATCAGCAGGTACATTGGAGCCTTGTGGTACGCTAGATTGCAGTGGTACTTGAGGGTGACCGCCTGCTGGTACATTGAGGCCTTGTGGTACACCGGCTTGCCGAGGTACCTGAAAAGGACCACTCGCTGTTCCACCTTCATTGCTTCTCATTGTCCTCTCCGACCTCAACAACTGAACTTCACGCTCAAGCCTCAGAACATGCTCTTGGTACCTTGCCGTATACTCCTCCATCTGCCTCTGAACCTCCTGCTGCAACCTCGAAGATCTTTCACTCTCAATCTCCGACCCTGCACCGTAAATCACCGGATTCTCACGCACTGACTGCCTCATCTGCTCGACCTGCCGTCGAGAAAACAAAGGCTGCTCCTGAGCGGTGGCTGTGGTCCAAGACAAAGGCATCGGGGGTAGATTCGGTTCTCCAGGGAGCTCTTCTGGAGGCGAGAAGTTGATCTGCTGCAGCTCACCCGCAGCCCGACTTCGCACAACCTGCCCTCCAGCATTCCCATGATGAAGACCAAAGGAATCCAAAACTCTGTCCATCCCTGTAGCCCCTCTGCTAGCTGTCGTTCTCAAGAACTCCGTAAACCTCGCCATCCAACGAACACCCTGCTGCTCCTGACCCGCATTTGAGGTTCTGCTCTCCGCCGAAAAGAACTCCTGAACCCTCACAGCACTTCTCGGGGTCTGAGGGGTCCCAATTGCTCCACTCGGTAACCTTGGCATCCCACTTATCTGCTGCGCCTGCATGTCGCCGTCCAGCATCGCACCGCTCCCATATGGAGGATGATCGCCAGCTCGAAGGGCCTGGGTCACAGCTTCCTGAGTCCTTGTAGGTCGCTGAGCATCACGAGGTGGGGCTGGATCAAACACATTAGGGTTATCCCCCGGCAGATCTCTACTTGCTCCATTCGCTGCTTGCTCGTTGCTTCCAGAACTCACACCATTCGGTAGCTGCCCCTGCGGTCCCAACAAACCATTCCCTGCGGAGTTGCTGTCGTGGTTTTGGGCGTACATAACCTGTTGATCTTGTTCACTCCGAATTTGAAGCCCGGCAGATCTGAAGGAAGGGCTTATGCTGCCTTACTGCAGCGCCAACCATGCAGCAGCACACGGGCGCGTCTCTTCTTTTTGACAAGCAAGGACAATGGCTCATGGTTAAAGCTGTGCTCGTATTGTACAAGTTCTGCACTGCTTTTGTTCTATGCCTCATGTCCGCTAAGCTTGACGTCACTTGAGTCAAAACAAACACATGTGGTGCACACAAAGTGGAAACGCATGTTCCACAACACCTTAAGCCTCCAAAGCCGTAAGCCCTGAGCTCCAAACCATGAGCCCACAACCCTATCCAGATAGAACTCCAGAACGCAACGAACCCCAAAGTGAAGCCCATAGTCAGTGTACCTTCACCCCATGCATGTGTAGAATATTGGCGCTTTGTATGTGTTTTGCCATTATTTTACCTCTTTGGTACTTGGGGGGCGGGTAGGTGAGCCTGGCCCTCTGCATGACGCGACCGCAGTGCATGCTACTACCGTTTCGGCGCATGGCTCAGACCGACGGACCTGTCAGGAACCGCAAAAAGTCGTGTGACTACACCGAAGCCTTGTTTCCCTGCAATTTTGGAAGTTAAAGAAACCCGTTGGATTCAGGGATTTGGGGCGTAGAGGTTTATTAGGATTTGGAGGTATTAAGGTTGAGCTTTCGCTTCGGCCTTCCGATAATTTTGCTCGACCAACATCCTACATAAACACACGAATCCTGCATTTGCAATTCTGATCCAGAACAGATCAAGAACTGCAAGCAGCTTAAGCATTTAGCCGCCTAAGCGGAACCCGCCCCCCCATATCTGATCGGCCAAACCTGCATCAAAAAGGCGTCTCACAGATTCGCTGAACAACACAACAATTCCGAAACCCTAGCCCGAAACCAAAATCCTACGATGCCCAACGCGAGCATTCACCCACCCTTCCCCATGCAAACCATTCATCAGCGTCGAAGCCAGAGCTCTGCCCTCAAGATCCCCTTTAAGCGGGTATAGCAACCTGAAGACTTAGTGACACTTTTCCTCAAACCCTATTGCAGCGATTAAGGCCCCCAAAACATCAACCGTCGCAACCTGAAAGCACAACTCCGCAACACCTCGATCGCTACTCACGCTGTAGACTCCACTCCGAAATGGGTTTAGGGTTTAGGGGTTTAGGGTTTGCTCTGAGGAGAGGATATACTAAGTGCGCTTTGGGCCTGCCGTGGTGGACGAGGCTTGCGCTGTTTGGCAACCTTCACCGATAGGACGACCACCTTGGCACCGAAATTTACGAGACTCTACTTGGGAGACTTGCCGGCATGCATTTCAGGCTGCACTTGAAGTTTCGATTGCTACTGCAGATCCACGTTCCCCGTAACCGCCAAGAACAGTTTCAGAGGCTTTAGACCCATTAGTTGCGTGCCGGGACTCTTCAGTTTATGCTTTACACCGCGGATGAAGTGCGGTAAACAACAAGAGCCTTGGAAGCTGTAGTCGGAATACCCAACGACCTGAACAAGACCTGCTTAACGCAACCCCTGAAACTGTAAACCCCAGGACATTGGGTGGCCTGTTGAGATTGGAACAATTGCGGTCCTTATAAGGGATCCTGGAGTTTATGTTTATTTTTGGGATTCATTGGCGTGAATAATCAACATGGAGTGTTGAAATGTCGGGACATTTCGGGGGCAACGAGTATTACTACTGATTAAAGCCGGTATATCATCTACCAATATCTCCTATCACGCAAGCTCAGAAGCCTCAAACCGCCTGCCGCCCAAGAATCCTAAAGAATGCACGCCTTCAGCTTTCGCTTTCGGCGATTGGGTGCGTAGGGTTTGAAGTTGACTTTGTCAGATGGGTGCGGTTAAGGGCCAGGATGCAAGGGTAGCAGTCATCCTGTTGGGGTTTAAGGTCTAGGGGGGGTGTTGTTCTGATGTGTGCCGTACTTTGAGGTCCCTAGTCAATGCTGAACCACTACCGTACTGCAGGGGCTGAGCCCAGAGGGTGGTACCTCAACCCTGCTTAGAGTGTTTGACTTTCGTTTTCAACAACTAAGACAACACAAAGCCCACTAAGCCATGAAAAGAGCGGAGCATCCTCAACAGGAAGCGTGGCCAAAACAATCAACATATCTTAAGACCGTATGGACGAGAGGTTTCACTGATGCTGTACTATACGGAAATGCATGCTACATCATCCTAGTGCTTGTTGACTGCAAAAAGACGCTCCCCGAAAGATGAATCAGGTGCTGGCTGGGTATGAAAATATCTAGCCCCCGTGATGGGCTCAACTGGCCCATGCAGCTGTGTAACATCTGGGAGCGCGATTTGATGCTTCGTGCAAGTTCAGGGCTCAGAGTTGCTCAGATCCCAGCTTGAAGGTCCTTGCAGGCGAGCCGCATCCGAGGACTCCATGGCAACATGTCTTGCAACAGTGGGATCTTGAGCCGTGCTGCATAGCTGCAGAACGCGCAGGAATGTTTGGATTCTTGCTAGTCAGTTCCTGTATCCCGAGGAAACTCCTTTACCTTGTTTAGACTGCCTACGCCTAAATCCCAAACCTACAGCCCTCAGTCCTAACCCTTACATCTAGGGCTCTTCATAGCTAGGCCCTCCGAAGATAATGACTGCAGCTGAGCACCACATATCCAAACGAACAAAACCATGCCCAAACTACAGTAGGAATCCCTGAAGCCTGAAACCCGCATCGAAACCAGAAGAATACGCCAAGCCTACACCCAAACATCAAAGCCCTACACCCTAAACCCCAGACCCGAGTAACCACTCCCCTTATCCTCTTGAGCCCAAAACCTGCAAACCCTGCAAAGCTTCACAGGATGGCAGGAAATTCCTTGAAACATGGGTTTGTAAGAGTTTTGCGAGGTTTGACAGGGTCTCGCAGGGCTCTACAAGCGCAGCGTAGGGTCTGTAGACTTCATGCTTAAAGGGGATCCTGATGTGTTATACTACGAGCGGGCCATGGTGTGATTTCAAAACTCAAGCGGCTTTCCGCTGATATTGCTCTCGCTTCAGCAGACACAATGTTCCAATACAAACTTTGTAACATGAAGGTCGGTTGGCTGTCCCGTCGCTGGATGTAAGATTTCAGCAAGTCGTTGAGATCCAAATGAGACGGCCGTGCCCTGCATGGTATCACTCGCACTTCGGAGTTTGGTCTACGCGCCGCACACGCCCGCTATTGAAACATGACGCGGGTCTCGCACTCTCACCCTGAGAAGGTTAAGCACAAAAAACATAGTAGTGATTGGGAAACCCTGCCACCAGTAGAAAAAGGCACAGCACCGAAACGCCCTTCAAACCAAAACTCTACGGACTGCAGACTCAAGCGAACTTTGGATGGGGCAGGGCGGTCGTGGTAGGGTCATTCCAGAGGGATCTGCCTTTTCGAGGTGGCTGAGCACGGATGATGAGCAGGTGGATGCACACATGCGAAGTCGAAGTACAAGCCTTCGAATGCGGCGCAGGACGTGGATGGGATCCATGCTTGCCTGATGCTCTTGTTTGTTTGTGTGTGCAAGGAGCGAGAAGGAGACTTCTATACCGATCACAAGCTGTGCAAGAAAGAGGATCCCGGTCCACGGAAGGTGACAGTATTGGCATAGTTGACTCCTCTTTACACATGCAGCTTGGCCTGAACATGCAGCTGCCACAGAAAAATGCAACTACAAAGAACTTGTTCCTTCGCTCTCGTCCTCTTCACCGCTTGCGGGTCTGTTCAGCCTGATCCTTCTCCTGCTGCTTGCGCCAGGCCACCGCCTGCTTCCAGGCCTTCCCCACCTCCTTCGCCGAGAAATCCTTGGGGCGGAACCGCATGTTCCTGTTGCTGAGAGGCTTGCACTGGGCCTTCCACGCTCGCCAGGAACCCATTTGATTCCCTTCTCCGGCCCGGGCGGCTCGAAGTGCGGGAGCTCCGAGAGCGGCTTCACGGGCACTTCGAGCCGCTCATCTTGCAACCCCAACTCCTTGGCCAGGTCCCGGGCCCTGGCCTCTCCTCCTTCACCTTGAAATTGCCGCCGTAGATGCATTTCCTGGTGGACGGGTCTGAGAGCTCCACCTGATAGCATCCAGACTTTTTTTTGTACTTGACTCCCCTCACCATGGAGCCGCCAAGCTTCTCCCTGACGGGCTTCGGCGGGTTCAGCTTGCCGAGGCGCACGAGCTCCTCGCGGAAAGCCTTGGCCTCCTCGAGGGCCGCCTCCGAGGCTTCGGCCTCGCTAAGGCCCAGCTTCATGTGTTTGGAGACGGGGAAGGAAAGCTTTTTCACCTTATCGGGTTCCCGCCAGCAAACGTTCCAGCTTGCCATGTTCTGGCGCCAGTTGATTCCAGGCCGCGGAAGCTCCTTGTGACGACTTGTTCGCCCTCAGCTCTGGGCTCCACCTGGCCCGGCGACTCGAAGGGCTTTCGCTCGCCGGGCTCCTGGACGGAGCCCACGGACTCGAAGATCTCGAGGCCCTGCATGGCGGACCCCCCTCCGGTCGGCGAGAGCTTCATCATGCCGTCCTCCACGAGTAGCCAGCCATTGCCAGCCCAAGCTCGTGTGGAAGGTCCCGCATCCAAGGCCACATCTTCATGCACTCAGCTGCTCGGTGCTGATTGCCGGTTGAGCTCCTGTGGGCCTGCGGCCTGGATCCAGAAGTAGGCTCTGTCTGCCGCTCGCTGTTTGAGTCACTGCTGTCATGGAAGAGAGCATGGTGTGGATTCTCGCGGTAGAAGTCGCGCAGCTCTCTGAACTGCTCTTTGCCGAGGAGCTGCACGCATGCTGTTGTTGTGTCTCTTGCACACCCTTGCCACGGAGCTGCGGCTAATCCGAGAAACGGGCTGGCCGGACAGCAGGGCTTCGTGGGGAGCCACGTCTTGCCAGAGGATTGAAATGCTAGGCATTTCTCGGCCCACTCTGTCAATCGCGATTCGAAGGATGGAACGGAGACATCAGGACTCTTCTGGCTCAGTCGACGCCTTTTCGGCCCAGGCTGCTCGAAGTTCTCACGCTTAACTTGCACAGGCAGGGCATCCACTGTCTCCTGCTTAGTGCCAATCCTTGGTTGCAAGGCAACATCAACAAGTCCGCAAGCAAATGACAGCACAAGAAACTGGTTTATGAACGCCGCCAAGCCACAACTGGCATGGCCACTTCTGGTCCTCCGTGACCGGGGAGACAGGACAACGACTGTGTGTGTGAGTGGTGCACGAGTTCGTCTGGGGCTTAGATCAGTTGCAGGGCTTACTGTAGGCGTTGCGGTTCATGTTCAGGGCTTTTATGGATGAGGGTATGCATGCTGCGTTGCATCACGGTGTGGGGACCGCTTCGATCCTGGTCTAGCCTGCAGGAGTCTGCCAGGAGTGCATACAAGGCAGTAAAAATACACCGCCCAGAAACGGCCATTCTCTGGTACTGAGGGTGACACTGCCCTGGAAGTAAAGTAGAATCACCATCAGAGTCTCATCGTTTCGGGAGCTTCAGATCACAGCTAGAACCGCACCACAGCGTGGGGGTCGGACAACGATGGTACTACTGCTTTTGATTTTAGTGGGAGTCGTGGTACTTCAGGCGTAGAGGACTCGTAGAGGGTATAAAACAAAACAGACGAACGGCCATGATGGCCATAGTAAGGATAGAAACAGCAAACTACATCTGAAGACCTGGGCTAACAAAAAACTCGAAATACCGCGCCGACTGAAGCCCTGCGAATGAGTCAGACAAAGCGGGTCCCTTAAAGGAGCCCTGAAAGGATCCCTTAAAGGGTCCTCCTGCTTCACTTCATGCTTGATCTCAGGCTTTGCCTTCCCAGCGACCCAAACGGCGATTGGAACTTGAGACTTCTGGATCTGCTTCTGGGAACGCGGCTTAGGTTTAGGGTTTAGGGGTTTAGGGTTTTAGGGTTTAAGGTTAGGGCTGACTGTAGTAGCGTTTCTTAAACTCCGACGCTGCATACAGGTGCTCATCTCCCCCTGCAAGTGCGGCACACTGGAACCCACAAACCCCAGATGCATCATCTGTTACTCCGCTACTATTGCATATACATGCACCATGCACATACGGATAAAAGAACGGAGTATAAGACGTGCGGATGAGAGCAATTTGGGGCTTGGGGTCCAGGATCGCCATGTTGCTCCGAATACACCTCTGTATATGGATCTGACCATCCCCCCTGGCAGCCTTTGTGCGCATTCTTCGGCGAGAGCTGACGACCTCCATGACGGGATGAGGTAAACAAAAAGAAGACCACGACTGGCGCTGAGAACTGAATAAGCCAAGTCCAAACCCCACACGGAAGGCTTTCTGGTGGTGCTTTTTGAGCCAATGGTGCAGATGAACTATCTTGGAAATCCATACACTAGATAAATTTCACTCTGAGATCTACAGACTCTTTACTGTGTGTGCAAAACTCCACCATCGACTCTGAGCTGGGCATCGGCCTGACAGCCCATGCCGGGATCCATATAAAAACCTTGGAAATGGAAAGCACCGACACCATGTGGCTAAGTACCCAAAGTCTACGGATCAAAGGAACAAGACTACAGAAATTCGTGTGGAGGTCATTGTTCTCTTTGAAACCTCCCATAGACTAGAGCCCTGCAGCCGAACGCCCCGAACACTGAACTTTAACCGTGTAATAAGGATGCAGCCATTAGTATACCAAACCAGTCCTTGCGAACATCACCCGTGTAGTTCTTATAATTGAGACCCCTTGTCGTGCCCTTATAATATAACGTCCTACACCCCAAACCGAGTACCTTTTGTAGTACTTGCTTAGTGGACTTTAGTGGACCTTAGTAGGCCTATAGCCTTCTGCTGTTGTTTGTGAGGCGTGTTTTTGTTCGCGTGCGACGAAAATGTGAGATGTCTATGGTTGAGAGATGAAAACATGCCTGCCGTTCTTTCTGGAAGCGGCTGTATATGCTGTAACCATCCCGACAATACCTCTTAAGATCATGATGAAACGTGTTAGAGATATAATTCATTGCGGCCAGCTCGTTCCACGTCTACCGCCACCTCGTTGCTCTCTTTCTTCACTTCCATGTGCGCATCTTTCGAAACCTCCTCCTTCACCTCTTGCTTGATGTCCTTCCAGGGCGTTGCTGGCAAATGCAAGTAGAAGCTAAGCTGGTGAAGGGCGTCCACTGGTGGGTCAAGCAGGAGACTCCGCTGTGATAAGGATTCGTTCGCAAGCGTCCGTGCGTAGTCGAGCTAAGCTCCTAGCCAGTTGAACCCGTCTAGGCTGTCAGGTGTGGGGCTGAGGAAATCCGCATACAGGGGAAGGGCGGCGTTATTCAAGCACTGCAGACCAACTACTGAAGAACTCGGATGCACACTGCACAAACACCCTGAAACCACATTGCACCTACAGTGGCCCCCACAATCCACCCCGGCACGCGAACCTTTTAAGGCTCCGGAGGTTCCAGGATTACATGAACCTGGTGCGGTACTGCTTCAGTCAACTACCACTGGTGAGGAAACACTGAAAGGTAGTAATGAAGCAAGCTCCGGTATTGGTGGATACATGGGTGGTTGTCAAAATTAGGGTCCCTTTTTGGGTACCATAGATATTAGGTGCCGTATTATAATAGGTACCCAAAAAGGGACCAAAATTTTGACAACCACCCACTTCGGTATTCCCAAAAGCCCATCAGCCTTCGGCGTGATCTCCTTTCTCACTCGCTCATCATTGCCGTTCAAAGGCTCTTCCTTGATCTCAGTCTTCACGTGTTGCTCTCCGTTCTGCGGAACCTCCTCTTTCACCTCTGTCTTCAGGTCCTTCAGGCATTTTTACTGGTCGAAGCTTTCCGAATTTGCAAATGTCGATCTCGCCGGTGCCGGTGTCGGGGTTGCCAAAGTAATTGAAACCTTAATCCCAACACACAAGTTAAGATTCGCCGAGCTCGCACCGCGATTCCCAACATGCATGTCTTCGCGATGTTAACCCAAAGCCCATGTGTCCGCTTGGGCTTCTTTGGATTCTGAGACCGCTGAAATTGGCAACAGCTCTAGAGGTCGACGAAAACTGAATCAACAGAAACTCGGCGCAACACCTTCGCTGTGCACAGCGAGTCCACTATATAGCACACAGACAGCCCACTGAGTTTGAGCGCCACATGAGCTTCAGAAATGCAGCGTTCTTTTGTTGCCATCAACAGACGTGCGTCTACTTGACTTCGATCTGAGGATGATGTCGCGAGAAATGCTACACAACGCGTTTGAGTCGGGCATGAGTGTGGGATCGAACTTTGGTTTCAATACCACGGAGTAGCGCTGGGTGGCTTCATGCGTGATCGACCGTGCCGGGTGCTGTGCACGGACAGGGAGCTTCTGACTAGTCGGCGGCGGGTTCGCATAGCAAAAACAAGCCGATGAACCCAACATGCGAGAATCCGAGAGCTACACTATACCAGGCCTGACGGTCCTTTCTAAGGGTGCTTCTTTGAAGCCAGCATTCAAGGACAAAGCAACGAATGTAGCAGGCAAAGGCTTGGTCCCACTCGCCTCCTTGACTTCCAGCCCAACCTGTAAAACTTGCGCCCAGCACTTTCTGAACCAATAATATCAGAGTCCATTTTGCAGTGGTTCTGTGGACTGTAGTGTTCGGCTTCTCCGATTCGTAAAAGACCCATACATAAAACGACACATGGGATTCAGAACGAGTGCACTGGGATCGGTTGCTGAGGTGCCCGACGTATCCCGTAGGCATCAAATGCCACTTGCTAACTGCAGGTGACTGCACCAACTCTAAACAAACCGCATCGAATACAGTGGTGTGCAAACCCACACCATCTCGCAGCATAGTAATCCTCTCAACTGGGTGCTCTGGGTGCTCGTGCGAGCTTGGTTAGCATCGATGTTCACAGCATTTCCTTTCTTCCACTTAGTGTCGAAGAGGTCTGCTGCAAGTTCGAGCTTTGGACAAAGTGTTCTATATACCCTAGATCAGCACCCTAAACATACGGGATTTCATAATTGGAATGGGAACCTGAGGCAAAGTATACTACATAATTATAGAGAGGAATTTAAGGACTAGCGTTACACAGTAGTCACGCCTAGGCCTAGACGAAGCTTCAACAAGCTCGTAGTGACTCAACTGCCTGAACGGTCTCAATGCCATTCAAGACCTTCATCGAACACGCAGCTGCCTCAACTTCTTCCTTCACTTCATCCTTCACCTCCAGGCGTAGGACTTGGGACACTGTAACTGTAGGCTTGGTTGAGGGTTTAGGGTTCAGGGCGCAGGGTTGAGGATTTGGCGGTGTAGGGTCAAGGAGGCTTGTGCCTTTCAACTCGGGGTTGTTCATCGCAGGATTTCTCACCATTCCAGCCTTTGTGTGAAAACAAGGACCAACTTGGGAGTTTAAAAAAGAGGGGTACCTTATTTAGGGGTCCTTATAATAAGGATCCTACTATTGAGGGTACTAAATTAGGGTCCCCTATTTTTGGAATCCCCCACTTTGCGCTTGTGCGACGATGATGAACAGCAGGGGATCGCAGCTTTAAGGCCCAAAGTAACGAACGACACTGCAGGGGTGCAAACACTTATCGATAATGCCCTAGATAGAACTCTATGAACAGCTGCTGGAAGCCAAAGACATAAACAAAAACACAACATGATAAACTGCAATAGAAGCCAGAAAGTTGGAACATCCTTATCCTCATGCCCCTAAGGTAAAGTATATACGGGATCCTAGCACAAATCCTCCCAAAGCCATGTTCCAACTTTCTGGCTTCTACTATACGACGACCACCTGCCTTGAGCTCCTCGTGGATGTCTGGGCCTTGGCCTTGAACTGCGCCTGTTGGCGTGTCTGCCTCACGAGAGCGCCGGGATTCTGTGACGCTGGGCTCTCTGCAGGGAGTCGAGTTACCCAAGAGCTTCAATAGCTCAACCCCGGCCCTACACCCCAAACCCTAATCCCAAAACCGCCCAAACCTGGCCCAAACCCTGAGATCCACGCATCTACGGGTGCCGACTGTCGGGCCAAGTGCCAAAATATGTCCTCTTGGCATACGCTTGTAATACGAAGAGCCCTCGAGGCCACGACTGAAAAGCACACACCATCCCGATGCCTCCTCGATCTCCTTCTTCACTTCTCGCTTTACTTTCTGAGGTCCGGCTGGCTCCTTCGGTTCATATGTTTTCAGCCCAAGGCAGGGACGAGACCCACGAGAAGATCCACGGCCCGTGTTTGGAGGAATCCTATGAGCCTATGCTAGCCCAGTTTCGGAGAAAAGATGCTTGAAACATCTCGAACTCGCAAAAAACACTGACATCCCAACGGTTCAGGATATAGGGTTTAGTTTAGGGAGCTACAGGCGCAAGAAAAAAACGAAACTGTACAGCAACTTTGCGTCCGGCCCAGGGTTCTTGGGGGCTTTTACCCTCGTGTGCCAGAAAGGCCTGGTCCAGCCTGCACGGTTCCTAGAGGCTCATAACAATTCTACATAAGCAGTAAACTAATTATAGGGGCCATAATAATTAGAATAGGGTTAAGGGGTATATTATACCATAATCATAACAAGGACCCCCCACGAAATAGTATAGGTCACTCTCTAGGATACCCAGTAACCTAAGAATAAAAAGGCCTCTCTTTTTAGTATTGGGTAACTTTATAAGGAACCTAGGACTACAAAAAGGGAATAAGGGTACTACTGGGCATCCTAGGTTCTGTTCAGGACGTGAACGTTTAGGTTTTAGCCCCGAGGGTCCAAGTACCTAATAATCATATACTTTCCCAAACCCTGACCTACATAGTTACTATCCTAATCCCGAGTACCTGATTATTGGGTCCTTTGGACCCTTTATAGTTGTTGTAAACCACTGCACACACGCACTGAAGTATATACCCGTCCAAGTGATAACAAGCAGCATAATACCATTAGGCAGCTACGCACTTTTCCTGTTAGAGCACTTGTGCCACAACGTCACCACACAACATGCTACTTCACACGTGCACAAATTACACCCCCCTCGCCGAAGCGTCAGTCTGAGGCGCAAACATGCACGGAAGCTTGGTGCTGTGCGGCCTGCCGTAAAGGCGGCTGGATTGTGACTCGGGGCTCATAGACTTTCTACTACCGTAAAGCGGAAGATACGGAAGCAGATTAATTCTTTTAGCGCGCAGTTTAAAGTCGCGACATGCATTATAAAGTGGCGGCGATCCAGCAAGCCTTGATTGATGGCGTGGATACTAGCCGCGAAGTGATGTGCAGCATGGGACGAATACATCATCCACTGGAGCTGCTGGCATATCGGATTTGTCACAAAGTGACTGCCAGGAAATGCAGAATGAAATTTTTCTGGTCTTAAGGAAATTCGGCCACCTCTAAGAGGGGCTGTATTTCAAATGTTGATCAGGTACTTAGTACCATCCTCGGGAACCGGAGGAGCGGCCATAGGGGTGGGACCCGCGATGATAGCCTTGGTCCCACTCCTGTTGATAGCGCTGTTGCTCAGCTCGGCGTGCATCGGCCTTTGCCTGTGCGATGCGAGAACGCTCCGCGTTGCGCTGGCGTTCCTCGTATGCACGGAGTGCAATACCGACCTGTACCGCGAATTTCCCACGGAGCCACTCGGTCCAGTCCTCAGCAGAGTAGCCGAGGCGTGGATCAATGTAGAGTGCCTCTTCTGAGAATGTAACGATCATTCGCACAATTTTGTGCTGGAGGAAAACATCTACGAACCTACGCAAACTCTTCGGAGCTTCCACCGTAGGTGCCGACAGCGAGCTGTCGTTGCTCCTTCGAACGGCCATGGTTCGGCAGTGCAGCATGGGTAAGCACGTCTTCGATGGCTAGGAACTCCCGATCGTACCCATTGCCGATGGAACTCATGGTGTAGTCCACATCGTTGTCAAAACGGTGTACAATGCTGGTGTACCCTCCTTTTGTCGCCATCTTCAACTGCTGCCTGGCCTTGTCCAAAGCTTCTGCGTCAAGCGACGTCGTCCCACGCTGCGTTGAGGAATCTCTGGTCATCTCATTAATGACCTCCTCCGGCGTCAGCTGGGAACGTGGCTTGCCGGCAGTGGCAGCGGCGGCCTCTTCAGCGAACCAGCGGGCTGTACGCACTTTCTTGCGTGCGCTTTGCTGGGAAGGCTTCACTATGTGAACGCCACAGCTGAGGCAGATCATCTGTCCCACAAGATGCTGTGCACCGCAGTGGGGACATGCCCTGTGGCGGCCACCCGTAACGGGGGCTGGAGGGAGAGCCAACGGAGTCGATTCCGGCTGAGGCGGTGCCTGCTCAAACATCGGCTCGACTTTGGCCTCTTGTTCCTCCTTTTTCACATCGCCTTCTTCAGCGTCAACCTCGATTTCGACAGGTTCCTCTGGCTCAAGGAAACGTACTCGCTTTCTGGACTCAGTTCGCGCATCTGGTGGCGATGCGCCCCCCTGGTCCAAAGTTGCCGTTTCCTCAGGAAGCAAGTCGGATGCCGTAATGTCGTTGAGAGCAAGAGGTGCCGATGATGATGCTGGTGGCGCAACCTCAATCTCAACTTCAACCATAGGCTCATCTGCGGGGGCAGATGGGGTCGATGCTTCATCCTGTTGGCCTCCACTAAGTGGGGCTGTAGGTTCCTCCGGAATGTCGGGGAACTGCTCCGGCTCAGCTGCTCCTGGATCCACAATTGGTTCCGGGGCAGTTTCCTGAATGATCACATCCTCCTCCTCGCTGGATTGGCGGGACCATAGGATAACGCCCTTGGTGGTGTCGTGGATGTATAAAATACATGTACCCGGCACCACATCACGGGTGAGAATGCCCTCAGATGTCGTCTCGAAGAGGTATGCGTGGCGATTGACCTCTTGCGTATCAAGAACGATCTCGTAGGGCAAGTTCGAGCGGCTACCTGCTCTGTTCTCCAGTTCGCTGAGGGTAGCTTTGGCAAAGTGGTTGTGAAATTTGCCACTCTTGTTGTACCCTGGCGTAAAGCCGGAACTGAGGATGCTGAAGGCAGCGTCGTGCGTCGTCCTGTGGTAGAGACGCGGTGGGAATTCGCCAAGTGCTAAAAATGGCCTGCCTTCATAGGCGGCTGAAGCTCCCAGCTCTTCCCGCGTGTCGTTGGTGAACCAATGCAGCGCGATAGAGGCGTCGGTGACTTGGTCTTTGATCCTTTCACTGTGGCCATGGGACGCACAAATCCAGGATGGCCAGATGTCCGTCTCAATGTAGTCAGCACGGGGATCTGTGGGGAGGCCTGCCAAGTTGAGCCTCGACTTATTGTCGTAGGCCACCAAGGACAAAATGCCTCGTGTTCCCAAGTCCACGCGGTGCTTCTTCCACATATGCTGGATAAGCTCCTGTATGCGCACCCATTTCCCGCGCCGTGAGCTGAGCTTTGTGTTCGACCCTCGGACAGCACCTGTGAGATATCGCTCAATGTAGGGTTTGAAGTTCATCTCAGGAAGGTGGTCCTTCGGGATCGACTCGGGAAGGATCGGAAGGATTGGACGATCTCGCTCCCCTCCGGATCCTCCGGGCACACGTCTTCATCAATGAAGCCGCACATTTCCATCAGGTCCAAGTCGTCTTGGTACTTCAACCCAATGTAGTCGTGCGGGCGAGCTTTAAGAAAGCCGCTGGAGGGATCCCGGTCCTTCTTAGTCATGCCCTCGCGAGCCGCGGACAAGGTCCGGTGCGACTCTGTGCGGTAAGGGATGGCCTCGATGACATCATCAAAGGATACCTCAGGTACATCGCGAGACGATGCGCTCCCAGAAAGGCCACCACAAAGTGGGGCTGGATCCTTGCGCTCAGCACGGGCACGTGCCTCTGCTTGCTCTTGCGCGTGCTTTTGTGCCTGTTCACGAGCAGTAGCCCACTCCCAATTCAGAACCTTGGTAGGGACCTCGCGCATTCCAGTGACAGGAAGATCAGGCGGGGGAACATAGGGAGATTCCCAGGGATCAGGGCATTCATTTGCCGCTTCGCGAATCTCGGCCTGCCTTAAAAGGCGGCGGGAGAGCTGGGACCGAAACAATGCTTTGTCGAAGACATACTGCATCGAATACACCCGGGTTCCTTCCGAATCGAAACGGAACCTGCGTACCAGCTCATCCAGCGTCTCTGCGGGCATCTTCGCGAACAAGTGGTCTGCTTGACACACTTTAATCCGCTGGCCGATCACAGAGGCCAAGGCAGCACGGTGAGTTGAGTCTTCGCGAAAATGATAATGATCATGTTTCGGAATCTGACTCACTGTTTCGCAGAGCGAGGCGGTGTACAAGCCTCTGCTTCTCGCATAGCCGAGAAACTTTCTAATAGCTGTGCGATACTCCGCAGGCAGTCCATAATCCAGTGGGTCAGCGTCCGAAAGGATCTGTATCGAACCCACTGTTGGCCTGCCCTGAAGGGCGGCTAGACGGCCTATCTCGCCACAAACCCTTGCAGCGATGTCCGCCCAGATCCCTTCTGCGGCCACACCTTCTGGCCCGACCTGCCAGCGCGGCGTCCCTGGATCTACGAAAACTCCTCTGCGACTGCACAGTTCGTTAGCCATCCAGACTACGACGATGTCCACCTCCAGATGCGTGGGGTTTAAGGACTCGTTTATCACCTTGCATATCCTTAAGGCAAGGAAGCAACTGTGACATCGTCACGAAGAAGACATGATCCATATCACCCTTCTGCCACAAAATGACAACGGCATCAGGATGACGATGAACCAAAGGAAGTGTCTTTCCTTGAGTCCCCCTGTAGACGTTACAGTACTCGAATTCCAGATACGGTAGAGTCAACACTCGCACATTCTTAATCATGGGTCGCAGAGCGACTGCCTCTGACGATGTGGTCGTGTGAACCTCCAACTCAGTACCCGGAAGGAGACTGTCAACATACGACAGAGTCTGGACCAAAGACGATGTAACAAAACGTTGTGGTGCAACAAACCTGAGAGGTGGCGGAAGCTTCCCTTTGTCATTGTTGGAGAGCAATGAATACTCTGCTTCTGACGGAAGTACCGGCAAAGCCTCTGAATTGCGGTCTGATCGCAAACACAACGCGCACAGTGTTCCATCATCGAAATCCTCAAAGATATCCTCAAACAAATAAGATTGTCGAAGATCTGATCGTTCATCACCCACAAGACACTGCGAAAGCAGCACAGCAAACCTTGGATCAAGTGCGTTATCAGAGTCATAACCTTCTCCCAACGACTCCAAACGGCCAAATGATCCCTCAGGCAAATTGGTGAGAAAAGAAAGCTCACCATGCTGATGTTTACCGTGGTCTTCTCCCCCAGAAGGAAGTACACCGCGGTTCTTGAAGGTGAGGAATGAAAGTCCTCTTCTCCACTTCAGCGAGCGACTACTCTGCGAGAGCCAAAACCCACAATGTGAAGGATACATGATGGTCACGAAGTATCCATCACCCTTGTCATCTTGCCAACGGCAGACTTCAGCACAAAAGTGCCAGAAGGCATTGGCGGCCTTCCTGGGCCAACCGTCAGGAATGTCACTTGCCAAGCATACTCAATCGAAGATTGGATGGACTTGGCATTCCATTCACCAAACAACACAGGCTCACTCGCATCAAGTCCAGAATGGACAGTGCACGCAGTAAGCCCGGTGAGGCGAGGTGTGATCTCAACGAAGTCGTTTTTACCTGAAGTGAGAGTGTGGTAACAGATCTCATGCTCATAGCAGAACCCAGAACCGGCACGATCAAGAAGATCGTCGCCGATGCGGTCGAGTGCCTCTTCCTGAGAAGAGCGTCTCGGGACCTCATCTTTCTTCAGAGGAATAGCCACATCACGCCACGGATCTCCATCACACCTGACCTTCGACTGATTAACCCGAAGAACGGCACGATGAACTTCAACTAACACCATGGCACCTTCCTGTGACACAACTATACCTCTGCATGACCCAGGTTCCTTCAGACTTCTTCTTCGACTCATCCTTATGCCAAACAAACACGCGATCACCCTTCGAATATGGACCATCAGACGGCATCACTCTGCGCGCCAGGTCCTTTCGAAGGTCAAGCGACTGTCTGGCTTCTTGATGAGCTCGCATGGCAATTCTCTGGAGTTCCAGAGTGGTTCGATCCTCCTCGGCAGGATCAGCAGAGAGCTGTTCAGGAGAACTGTTCTCCACGTCAAACAATTCTGGTGGACGTCTACCTGTGGCTATCTCCAGAGGAGAGTAGCCCGAGACGGTAAGCTGGCAATTCCTTGCCCAAGCCACCTTCTTGACTGCTTGACGAACAGTAACCTTCTCTGCATAACCTTCATCAGCTAAGGCCTTGGCCATGATGGCCCACGTGCGCTTGAAAAGACGCACTGCGGTCTCAGCTCGATTAGGCCAAGGAGTTCGCGGTCCACATGGATATGGAGTAATGCCATGGAACTTGTAATAGGACATGAACTGTGGCGTGAAAAATGCTTGATCTCCTACGATTCCCTTAGGAACGCAGTTGTTCTCATCTGTCCATTGTCGAAAAGCTCCCAGAGTCTCTGGCGCTTCCAGGCTTGTGAGAGCCGTAGCCCACAGGAGATTCGAAGCACCATCAATGATGACCAAAGCCAGGTAGGCTTTAGTACCAAACTTAATCTCTTCGTGATCAACAAAAATGAGATCACCGAAGGATGATGCTCTCAACCCTGCGATTCTGGCTCGCGGAGGCGTAGGCACGGGGGTGCTACAAACACGACAGCCTTTGACGATGCAGTCGTACTTGTCATAGATTTCTCCTGGCAGCCCAAGCATGCTGGTCCTGCGTCGAAACTGAGCAGGACTCATGTGGTAATGCTTCACATGCAACTTGTAAAGCTCAACATCATTGTTCAGCTTTTCCAACATGCGCTGGTACTGCGGAGAAGCCCTTGAGACCTCGTGGCCTGGCAATGGAAGCGCGATCCTCCTAGGTTCTAGCGACTGTGCCTCTGGGGCCTTCGGAGGAAGCAAATCTGCATCCCCCGGTTCGGATGGTTCGTACTCTTGAAGATCCGGATCATCTTCAGGAGCAAGAGGAGGGGGAGCCGGTTCCTTTCCCTGTGGAAAGCTTCCCTTGGCTCGAATTCTTCTCGCTACCGGTACCTTTCCCTGAGGAAAGCTTCCGGATGCTCCTGTGTTCTTCGAGCTGTCTTCAGGTTTACCTGCGCTAACCATGTCCTCTGGAGATCCTACCTTACCACGGGTTGGATCCTTGGACTTAGCTGGCACCGAGGTTCTACTCCCGATGCCACCAGGCAGAATCTTGAAAATGGTCTTGCCTTTCCAAGAGTCAGTAGTTCTTGTTGAAGAAAGCTCAGAAGAACGCCAGTCATCTTATTGAGTAACGTTCTTTCCCTTGGAGAACTCCATGATCGTCTTGCGCCTATCGTCCTGATACTCCAACGGAATAGGCACGAGGCCCGCCTTGGGTTCGTACTTGACTCTTCTCAGCTTCTTGTGGACGCGAATCATCTCCATGTCGGCTTCATTAATCACCCATTCATCATCCGTCGCCAAAACGAGATTATCGGGTACCTGTTCCTGAGAACAGCTTCCCTCGGTCTTCTGATGGAAGCCGTACTCGTAGTGGGAGAAGTGGGTGAGGAAGCTCGACTTCTTATGCTTGCTGAAACGCACATTCCACATCAACTGACTGAGTTCAAGAAGGTCAAGTACCAGGTGTGAGCTAGGTGCAACCTTCAGCCTCACATCCTTGATTCCCAGCACAGGGCTGCTGAGCAAAGCCTTTTCCGGATGGAGTTCGAACTGGAAACGAAGATTGCGCATCTGAGGTAAGGACATGAGAATGGGAACATGCCCTTGTTCCACAATGTCGAACTCTGTGGATTGAACTGCATAATCCTGGTCGTACATGCAAATGACCAACTTCTGGTTGCACTTGGTCGACTCGGAATTGGCAAAGGTAAACTGAGAAGTGGTCTCAGCAATGGTGTACGATATGCCACAGTTCTGGTTCTTGTCACAGAACTCCATGAGGTCCTGTGCGGCCACTCTCGAAGCCATTGCTCTCGTGCATCCCAAGTCCAACACCATCGCGGTTGGCGTCAAGGGCTGAGAGATGAAGGCTTCTTCGATCTCATTGATCTTCTCTTCGGTGGCCATGAAAGAAAGGTTCGGAGTGTTGAGATGTTCAACGAAGAAGGTTGTGGCGGCTGTGGTGCCGCTCGGGGCAGCATCAGCAAGCTGGTTCTGTCCGTCCTTTCCGGACTTTCCATCTTTTCCATCTTTGCCGAACTTGCTCTTTCCTTTGCCCTTCTTTCCTTTCTTTCCTTTTCCTTGGCTGCATAGGACTCCTCTGACTCATACCAGGACCAGTCATCCCAGGACTGATCGCTCCACTGGTAATCTTGCCACTGTCCTTCTGCTTGCCATGCTTCTGATTCTTCGGCAAGATTGGACCTGCCTTTCTTCCTCTTGAAGAAGCGCCTTCCTTTGGATCCTTTGCCACCCTTGCCTTTGCCTTTGCGGTGGCCCTTGAATCCGCGCCTCATCTTACGGCCTTGGAAGCGCCGCTGGAACCATGAGTAGTTCTCGTCGTCGTAGACCCAGAGGGCGTCCTCATCAGCTTCGAGGAACCCTTCTGTGCCATCCTCCTCGTCCTCGACCCAGTAGCCTTCGTGATTGTCCAAGTATCCTTCGTCGATCACGAGGAATGTCTTGCGGCCACCGTGGCCGGAAGGAGCGAGGAGAGGGTTGTCGACGGTAGTCTTGGTCGTGCAGAAGATCTCAAGGTAGACCTCACGCAGCTCGGTCACATTGTAGTCAGCCAGAACTCGGTTCCGATGCGCCATCAGTGATGTCAACACCTGCCGCTGATCCTGCGTCAAGTCGGACAGAGAGACAAAAATAAAAGCAACGAGATTGGCGGTGATCGGAATGGTCCGAGCATGCTGATCTCTGAGCCGGTCGTTGGCTCTCTCCATTGCCTGCTCTGGCGTGAGTCCTTCTTGTTCTTCTTTCGGAAGTCCTGCTATGAAGGCTCTGACCTCTGCATTGTTCGGGTCAACGATCGGCAGATAGGTATCGTTCCACGCTTCTTGCATTCTCTGAACAGAGAGTTGAAACCTGGTAATCCAATGAAGCATGTCTCCGTTTCCGCGGTGTAAGTTCATGAACTGCTGGAAGCGATAAAGGAAAACATTCGCTGCTCCCTTCACGAAGAGCGGCCGCAGAAAACTCTTGAAGTACTTAACTCCTTTGTTCGGGTCCTTCAGGCGATCTCTGTCGAGAAGCCTCTTGTGGATTGCTGCTTCACCTTCTAGCCGATTTCTCAAAGCTGGTCCACGCTTCTCATTGTCTAGCTCAGTAATGTCACACCAGTCGTCGATCGCATCTTCGTAGGCAAACCAACTACTTCTACCATCATAAGATGGAGGTACTTTGGTGGTCACCTGCTGGAAAGCTGAAAGACGGTGTAGTTCATTGAGATGACGATGATTAGTCGCGAAAGATTCATTGCCTTGAAGGAAGTAGTCTTCATCTCCTCCATCATGCTCAAAGATAGTCGCAGAGTGGCTAGCCATTGCGCTGTTCTTGGATCGAGCCCCGGGAGAAACCTCTTCCGGTTATCCTCACTTGAGTGAAGTGTGCCGGAGAGACTCCGGTCACCTTCACTTGAGTGAAGCACACCGGGTATTCCGGTTGCCTCCACCTGTGTAGAGAGTACCGAACGGGTACCTCCACAAGTGTGAAGCTTCCCGTTTCCCGGGAGCTCCGCTACCACGTTGAGATGTAACCTGGACGTGTATCCCCTCGCTAGGCGTACAGGAACACAGGCACTCAGGTGTCTCTTTTACTACAGGCGCACAGCTGTAGTCCACTGCACTAGAACCTTGAGCAACAGGCATGGATACATGCAAGTGATACGTGAAACAGACAGGCACCTTCAGTGTTTCACCCCCTCCCCCCCCTCCCGCCCCTCCCCCCCCCTCACCCCCCCCTCCACCCCCCTTTGCCCCCGTTTGCACTTGGTATCAACAACCGTGTAAAGCCTGCCGCTACACAGCCGAGGCGGGCGGCGTAGCGTTAAAATTAAATCCTACGACCTCAACCTTAGCACTCACCTCTAAACTCTCCCTGCTGCTGTAAAACTATACCTCAAAATCCCGGACTTTAAAGGGGAGAGTAAAAAAGCCTGAAGAATTAGTGATGGTCCTTAATATATATATATATATGTATGTATATATATGTATATATATATACATATAGCAGCAACTTGAAAGCGCAACTCCGCAACACCTCGAGCGCTACTGGAGCCACAAACTCTAATATAGGGGCCTCAATACTTAGAAAAGGGTTGAATAGGACTTTGGGGCCCATTATACTACAAACATCTATAAATATAATATGGAACCTCCAAAATGGTATAGGTAATTATTTAGGCCACTATATTACTCTGAAAAGGGTCTAGGGTTTGCTTCATGGCTGCGGAGAGGGTTGTACTGGGTGCACTTGAAGCCTTCCGCGGTGGACGAGGCTTGCGCTGCTTGGCAACCTTCACCGATAGCACGACCACCTTGGCGCCGAAACCCTAAACCATAAAACCTAAACCCTCAACCTAAACCCGAAGCCGTCGCAAGACTCTACTTTGTCACTTTGGCGGCTTAGCATTCAAGGTTTCCGGACAGCTGTCAGCATACAGCCGAAAAACCACCAAGAATACCTTCAGAGGCTATGGATCCCTTAGTCGCGTGCCAGGACCCTTCAGTTCAGATTCTACACTCATCAACACCGTCAACGGAAGCCTTGCAAGCCGTAGCCGGGATAGCGAAAGCCCTTAACCCAACCCTCTAAACGCAACCTCTGAAACTGTAAACTGTGGGGTCGTTTAAATTCTGAACTACTACTGTACTGCAGATGCTGAACACAGAGGGTAGCACTTTACCCCGGTTTAAGAATACTTGACTTTCGTTCTATTTTTATTTAGACAAGAAAGCCCTAAGCCATGAACAGAGCGAAGCATCCGAAACAGAGAGTGTTGCCTAAACATGCCTAAGCAATCAAAATACCTTAAGGCGTAAAGACTAGAGGTTTCAATGAAGCTGTACTATACGAAAATCGAATGCTACATCATCCAAGTGCTTGTGAATTGCAACAGGCACCTGGCTAGGTTTGAAAATCTCTAGCCTCCCTGATGGGCTCAACTGGCCATGCAAGCTGCATAACATCTGGGAGCGCGAAGATTTCAATAATTCTTGATAGTTCCTTCGGTGCAAGGGCAGGGTTCGGAGTAGCTCGGCTCCCATAACTTCAATGGCTTTGCAAACGAGATGCATCCGGGGAAGCCATGGCAACGTCACTTGCAATGCAACAGAGGAATCTTGAGCCGCACTGCACAGCGGAATGTTTGCTTTCTTCCTATGCAGTTTCCCCATCCCGAGGAAACTTTTTGACTTTTGGACTGTGCCTGCTGCCATAAGAGTCCCTGACCTGTCAACCCGAAGCATGAATCCCAAGCCACAAGTTGCTAAATCCAAACGCCTACCTCATGATTAGATCCGCCGAAGATGATGACTGCCGCTAAGCATGATTAAAAAAACCTAAATGCTGCAAGCCCCGCTGACCAAACGAGAAACCCCTAAAGCCTGAAACCTCAATCGAAAACAGAAGCTACGCACAGCCCCAAAAAACCTACACCCGAAACCCCAGTAGAAACTCCCCTGAATTCTCTTGAACCCAAACCCGAAATTTGCGCCAGGATGTGCTTTTTTACTAGTGACTAGTGCAATAGCTGAAAGGCTTTACAAGGCCTTATAAGGTTCTGTAGGGCTGTACTGGCGACATGCATCGTGCAGGGCCCGTTAAGAGGGGCTTTGCGTTCATGCGGGCATTCTGAGCCAAATGGGGTTAAGGAATTGGGATTCAGGGCAGTGGGTGATTGAACCAATAGCTGAGAAACCTGGACCCAGACAAACAGCTCAGATTGAAGACTATTTCAAGGTTTTGGGGTTAGTTGATTGAATTGACATTCCCACGGCCCACCTATGTCACATGCTTACCCGAAGCCGTATAAGAAAAGACTTATATAACCCCCCAAACCATGCACCTCAAACATGAAACCGTGCGCTTTATAGAACTCGTAAAGGGAACTCCTACAAAACTCTGCCCCTGTGTTAAACGCCTTAAGCCCTGATTACACCCTATAAAGCTGGAAATCCTGAACATCTATAGAATCGTTTGGAGGAACCACGAAAGGAAACCTTAAAAGCGATTGTAGAGGCCGGCATACATGCCAACAATTTCCTTAGGGTTCCGTATGGCAGACATAATACGACCTACCCCGGAACCTTATTCTGGAATCATTCTAGACCCCTTTAGCCCCAAAAGGGAGTCCTTTCCCCACTGCACAGGCCCTTGCCTTAATCCCCCAACCCGAAACCCTAAACCCTAAGACCCTAAACGTTAAACCCTAAAGCATCTAAGACCCAAAACTCCTAAACCCTGAACCCAAAATCCCTAAACCCCTACACCCTATAGATCCCTTAACGGAACCCCATAGATCCCTTAAAGAAACCCTTCAAGGAACCCTAAAGAACCCCTAAACCCTGAAGGCCAACCCCATTGCACCCTAAACCCTAACCCCTAAACCCTTAACCCTAAGCAAAATACCCCCTTATAATATAGTAATCCTTGTAGACTCCCTTAAAGGATCCCTTGAAAGGCCCTTTAAATAGTAATCCTTATAGATTCCCTTAAAGGATCCCTCTAAAGGCCCTGTTAAACCCCCATTGCACCCATTTGGCCTCGACCTCGGGACCCAGCCAGGCATTTGGCGAAATCTGTCAGCGTGGAGGATCATGGGACTTAGTAAGTACGGTTATAAGTACCCTAAGTGGGGATACAAGTAGTTAAAAGTACAGTTACCCTAATTATAACCCGAGTTACTAAGTCCCATAATCCTCTAAGTAGACCCTAAACCCACTGCGGCGAGGCATGCACCAAGCGGATGTCCGCATCTTTCAAGAAATCCGCCAGTCCACTCTTCTCAGCCAGGTCGTAATAGCGCTTGGACTGGCGCAGGCCTTTGCGCGACATCGCAGTGGTTTAACTTGCGCAGACCCGACCCTCACCCCCACGCTCCAGCCTTTTCCGGCTCTGGAGCTGGATCCGGACGGCGGAGGCAGCGTGCCAAGTCCTCGCAGCTCAGCAGCCCCTCGCCTCCGCAAGGGAGCATCCACCACGGAGCATCTTTGAGAAACCACTGTGCTCTTACGGCTGAGCTTCAGGCTATCGGCATGAACCTCTTGCAAGATGCCCTGACGCAGGGTGTTGGGTAGTGACCGGTCGCCCAACTGGCCACACCGTCTCTGCCTGGAGCATGTCCACGGTGAAGCGGTCACCTGCTGCAGGCTGCACTGTAGGCTGTAGGGTGCATGCACCAGTGAGCAGATGACCTAAATGCCAAAGCTTCTGAAAGGCTGCGACGGAAAGTCCCTGGCAGGTTTCGGCAGCTCTGCTTCCGGCCTTGGAGGTTTCTCACGATGATGCGCAGGGCATCCATCGAGATGCTCCGCTTGCCCGGGCCGCCCTTGCAAGCGGAGAAGCCGGTAAGGAAAGGCCGGCAGACTCCGCTAGCCGAGGCCCCATTCTAGTTGTGACTTGGTTGGGGTAGCAGAAACACTCTTGACTTTGAGTCACAGATCCAGCTTCCAACTCGCGACTAGCTGCGTGACCGCCCGCAAGATATAGCTAAAACCGGCGTTGGCTGTGAATGACCGGACGATTCCACCTCCAAGCGGATGTCCGCATCTTCGAGGAAGTCTGTCAGCTTGCTTTTGTCGGCTAGGTCGTACTCCTTCGCCGGTGCTGCCTCCGACATTGCCAACAGATGCCAACAGCATCTGCTTCGTCCAATGTAATGGAAGGCAAGCCAAGACAGAAGTGCGATTCAATCTGGTCCGGCTTGCCCTCTCAGTTTTTTTAAGTTCAATTCTGCGCTTGCTGGATGCGAAGCCTGCGAAGCTGTTGCCGACGCCGCCGCTTTGCTTCCACCAGCTTCCGGGGCACAGCCCGCACAGGTCCAAGCCCGACGGTCAACAAGCATTTCTGCAGCGTTTGCGACAGCGGATAAGAGGGGCACTCCTGTCTCGCTCCGGGGCAGGATACCCGGCAGTGCGCTGTCCAGAGGCCTGTCAGCAGTCGCTCGCAGCTCATGAAAGAAGCTTGGGTGCATAAGATCTCAGGGTTCACAGTTTACAAGCATGGCACGCTGACTGCCCCGATGCCTAAGCCCTATACCCTGTGAAAAGAGATGGCCAGTCTGCAAACCTGGAGGTATCGTTCCGCGAGACGTTCCTTCTCGGAATCCTCCATGGCTGGAACTGCTCGCAGTCCTGGCGGGATCCAGGAAGCAGGAGTGGGCCATCTCTCAACCGTCTATAAGGAGTTACACGAGGGCTCACAGGGTTCAGGGTCTCAGATAAAAGTGGTAATGCTCAGTGCTTTGGGTTTAGCCGTTTAGCCAGCCTAGAGTTTGGGATTTCAAGCTGATGCTGCTTAGGCTGTCCTTTACTAACACAGATTAAGAGCTCAGGGTTCAGGGCTTCGTTGGGGCTTACAGAACGGTTTGAGTTTTGGGATCCGGGATGCCTTTCGCAGGGTTTGTGTGGTCTTCGATGCTTTTTCGGCGGGGTGGCTTTGGAAAGGCAGCCCACCTCCTCGCATCTTCTCGAATTGAAGTCACAGACATCAAGACCTGCCAACCCGAGAAGCCTTCAAAACCCAACATCACGGTCGACCCTTTGACAACTTTCTTGGTTTGGAATTGTCTTGGGAGCTTGCATACCGGGGAACTTGTGAGTTTCGGGGATGCGTTGTAAGTGCTGGGGGTTTGTTAAGGCATCGAACTTTCAGGGCCTTGGATGTCTGGTCGGCTGTCGGCTTAGGGCTGCTAACACTCGTACAAACACCCGGGGCACCTCCGCCAGGCCCGGCTTGGATGACTGGAGGGTCAGCTGCTTCGGGGTGTCGTTCGGCAGTGCCTCGCATGGGCTCTCAAGCCTAGAGACGGACGAAGCGAAGAGGAGACGTGATCGTAGGCTCGGCAAGCGGTCCCAGCCCTAGAACTCCCCCCTCCCCTTCTCGGAAGCACCACCTCTCTGCTTTACATGAATGTGAAACCCCTCCTGCAGCATGACTTGCACGTTTCAGAGCCGAAGCTTCGTCCGGATCTTTCAATTTAGATGTTAGTCCGTGCTTTCTTTGGCTTGGGGCCCAGTGAGCAAAACGGGCTGAGCAAGAATCTCGTTCTCGATGAGCCCATGCCTCTGAGCAAGTGGGATCACGGAAGCTCTGGATGGGAGTTCCCCCACCCGTTCTCTTCGCGAGCTTTCGTTCCCTTCAGGCAGGCGCAGCAGTCGGATTTTGAAGCCACTTCAAGGACATTCTTGGCTTGCGTGGATGCTACAAGGAACAGCTCGGGATGCTTGCCAAGTCCTCGGGCCTGGTCGAAGCGTCCGGGATGCTTCAGGGCTAGTGAGTCGTGCTGAGGGTTTCGGATTCAAGTGGCGAGAACATGTTGGACTCCAACTTCCTTCATGAGTCAGGTCAGGATTCCGGTTTCTAGTGGTTGGGGTCAGAAGCGAAAGCTTGAGCCTTCAAAAGCCCCGCAAACAGAAGAAAAGCTGAGCTGCCACAAACCCATCGAGGCCCGTGCCCCCGGTAGCTTTGGCCAAGGCCTGCACAATGGCAGACCCACACTGTTCTGTTCAGGTGCCTTCTAGGAAACGTAGAATGGCTTCGAAGTTAGAGCTCTCAGCTTTGAGAAGCACTTCCACGGAGCATGCCGGCCGGATGGGGGAGCCAAGCTGCAAGCCCGGCCCGGCTGGCCTTGGCGCTCCTTGTTCAGAGGCCGAGAGGAAGGACACCAGCCCCACCCTGACACTGTTGGTCTTCTTGAAGACGAAGCTCTGACATCTCCGGTGATTAGGATGACTTCGCTGTGCAAAGATGCGACTTTGGCTACGGTGGCTGTTGTGCAGAGAGTTGCCAGCTACCCAAGTACTACTGGTAATAGAGGGCAGTCATGGATGGGCGTGGGGCACTGCGAGCCGAACAGGCCGGGAGAGTGCGCTGTTTGCCATGTTCGATGCCCTCAAGCACAGGCTTTGCATGCCGACTTCTACATAGCGAGAGCACGCATCTGCGCTGTCGTGGTAACCGACCGGAGGGGTGTGAAAAGTCTGCTTCAAAGGCAGCAGCCCGCGCGAGCACTTTACGAAAACAGCTTTATACTTCGGGAGCTCCATGCCTGGAGTTAAAGGTTCGAGGCAAAGATGGTCAAGACGGGTGATCCATCGATAGATGGAGACACTAACCGATTTAGAGTCCCTATTTAGTTGCTGGTACAACGTCCCCGCTGCGGCCCCTGTCCCTTCGGTTAAGGTTTTTCAGGCCAGGGTTTCGGGGTTTCTTTATTCAAGTAGGCTCCCTTTCTCACTGTAACCCCAGGGTTTAGTGTGCAGGGGAAGGAAACTCACGGACTCTGGTGTCGCAACCGTCTTTTCATCTCTGCAGCCATCAACCGTCGAAGTCTGTGATCCTTCGGGTTTTCGCCCGGAAGCCTGCAGGGTAGCAGTGCCTTCCTAAAGCCGCTGTACCCTGGCACACCACCAGCAAGAATATGAACGAGGACATTGGGAAACGATGGGTATCGCGTTTGTTCTGTCTTGTGTTGGGAGACATGCTGTAGGTTGTAAGCGAGAGACTTTTTCCACATGAGGGTGCGTGAATAACCCCCATCCATTTACATGACCCTTAACATGGTTATCGTTTTATTTTACTCTTATCGTTTTACAGGACTTGGGGTCTGTGTGATCTACTTCATGCGCCATTTGCCACTCTTATCGTTTTACAGGCAATTGGACTGCGTGTTCTAAAAGTCTCGGTTATCGTTCTTTTTTCCTCTTATCGTTTTACAAGGAATAGGCAATGTTCTTGACTTAAAGACGCTTTCATCTAAACTCCGATAGCGGTGTTTTTTTATCATCACTCACATGGCAAAGAGTTAGCTACCGAGCTTGCTAAACCAACCACGTGGCCTACTCAAGTGCACGCAGTACACGAGGATTCGAGTCCAACTCGGCATGCCGTGAGAAACGCAGAAGCGTCAGGCGTTAGGATTTGTGGCAGACAGCAGCATCTGCTTGAGCACTCCGATGTATGCAGGAATGAAATTCTAGCGGAAGCTTCATGGCAAACCAAAGGAAACTGTGCGGTTGGGAGATTGTGTCATTGGCAGAATCCTGTCTTGACTCTCGAAGACCAGACTGCTTCCATTCCCCGACAGGCCTACAAGGCCGATCCAACTCTGCGCGGGCACCCGCAGGGCCGCGAAGGTGGGCTGCCTCGGGAAAGCTTGTTGAGAAGAGTTCTGGAGGCTTCGAGGCTTCGTGTAATGCTTCGACCACCAAAGACTCCTTGACGGTGTCGCGGCAGCTTAGGGTGGGCTTTCAGGGCTTGCCGGCAGACTGTTCCTTAGGGTCCTTCGGTATGTCCGAGCATGCTGCAGCCTCGCGAAACCCTCTCTGCAGCAAGGTTTGCTTCCATTCGTTTGGCTGTGGTGCAAGCTCTGCGATCCAGTTGAGCTCACCCCCTTCACGTGCTCTGGAATCTCTGGGAGGGGCTGTGGCCACACCAGAGGCTCGTGGTCGAGAGGCGTGTGGTAAAGCAATCGCGGAGTGACATTCGAGTGTGCTGGCTCCTTGCACTTCCCGTCGTTGTTTCCAGACTGCTTGCGGAGCCAACGATGCTTACATTCTGGGCATTCGCAGACGCGGAAATACGGTCTTTCGTTGTCAGCATAGACTGACGCTGCTCCAGCTCGACCGACAGCCACACTTCCACAAAAAGTACAGCATGGCATTTCCCAATATCCATGAGGCTGCCGCACCAAAACCGGTGTATCGATCCAACATGTCTGAATCCACGGTCTTGCACCAACTCAATGCGCCCTCCCTGTCACAAGCCCACATAATCACTGTCTCAACGCAGAGCAGCACGAGAAAGACACAAGCTGAGAGTATGTACCGGTCGGCCGCAGTCATGTACTGCTTTTGCGGAAGCTTATCGTCGATGACGTAGCGATAGGCCAAAACAGCCAGGAAGCAAGTGATGAGGTGGCCGAGGCGGCCGCTTAGGTGGCTCAGCGAGATGCGCAGGCCACACAGGCTGACAAGGTTCACCATGAAGACCATCAGCAGCACACTATGGAAGTAGTAGGATCCATCGCGGTCCAAATGGATCAGGATTGTGGCACAGGATCTTTGTATAGGGTATGCATAGTGCTTGTCGCAGTAGCGAACATAGAGCAAGCTCACCTTCTTCCCGTTTGGCAGATCACTTCCCGGGCACCACATGTCGCACGTGGTGATCCCTTCCCATGAGCTGCCCGCTTCTGGGACGAACTGGAACTTTTCCGCTGGAAGTTCGGCCGAGCACTTGATCCTGCAGATTTGGCGGTCAAGCGGGAAGCTTCGAAGCTCCAAGGTTTCCGAAAATCTCGCATCATACTTCACTTTGTATTCTACAAACCCGCCGTCTAAGAAGTACTGCTGCCAGTCTGGAGCGCTCAAGGACATGTAGTCTTCATACCGGATAGTGTGGTAGACATCGCCCTTTCCTACCTCCATGTACTCCAAGTCCCCGTTCAGATGTTTCCGGATAACAATGACCTCAAGTTCTCGTACATCGGAATGAATCTGCACAGGTTGATGTGGCGCCGGCGTCTGGAGAGTGAGCTTGGCTCTGAAATCCTTCAGGTTCGGATCTTTCCACTTCAACCGCAAAACAAAGGAGACATGGAGACTCCTCCAACTGGTCATCGACCTTCCAAGTTATGCGTGCTCATGGCCGTGTAAACCTTGATGGAGTTGCTGCAGTTCACTGTATCACCCCTGCCGTTCACATACTCGGTCAGCATCCCACCTCGGTATCCTGAGATGTCTGCTTATCTTCAGCGCAACACGCTGAGCATCGCAAATGTTCTGAAATGCGACATGCTGACATGACCGTTCAATACTGGATGTGGGAAAACAATCCTTCGTGTCACGGTGCAGTATATGGCATATGGGTTGTTGTCAAAATTAGGGTCCCTTTTTGGGTACCCTAAATAAGAGGTGCCGTATTGTAATAAGGACCCAAAAAGGGACCCTAATTTTGACAATTACCCATATGCGGAGGGCAGTCTTGGGGGCTCTGATCGCCAAGTGTCCCTCTAGCACCAACTCCTCATCCTCCTCTGACTCAACGTCCGCTCCACACAGCAGCCGAACCTCCTCCTCGCCGGAGTCGGACATGGCCAAACGGGATGCGTGCGAAGTTCCGTCAACTAGATACTTCGTCACCGCAAGCCCGGTGTGCTGAATGCTGGCACACCCTGCCTGAACCCCTGTCTTCTCCAGCTACTTGTCCATCATGTGTTCTGCACTCTTGGAAGAATCGGAGCTTGCGATAGCATTCGGCACAAGAACAGCAACATGGCAAACAGACTTTCGTGCTTCCTCTTAGTTTCTTCTGACACTAAGCTGATGGCTGATGGTAGGTACCGGTCGACAGCAATGTTGCTACACTTAGCCTGCCCATCGCATGTGAAAAGGGAAAGGGTTCCCATTCTCCGGAGTCAGGTTTCCACCGATCCCTGAACCCCGAACCCGTTCCTTAAAGTTCCGGGTACAGGGCTCGGTGTTCTATTCCACCTTTATTCGCGCTTTTTGGGGTTACACTGAAACCAGAACCGATTATGCAGATCCTGAGTAACTCCTATAGCCTTGGCCTCGGCCGTGGAGGCTGTGCGAATTTTGGCCCCGAAGACTCGAGAAGATTTGGCCGACCTTACCACAGACCCACCGAACTCGAAAATCGCCAAACCGACAGCTCAAGCATCTTGGACTTGCAACTCCATACACCCGAAATACCCCAAACTTTAAACTTCTGCAGACCTAAACCCTAAGCCCCATACACCCTAAAACCCTTAATCCTCAAGAACGGTGCCCTGGAACCCCGGAGTTTCCAGAGCCCCTGGCACAGGTCCAACGCAGTGCGGACCTGCGGAGGGCACCGGAAGTTTCAGAACTCCGAACTCAGGGCTTCGAGAACTCCCAAGAACTGTCCTTATAATCCCTCAACATCCCTAAGCAAGTCTGCTGGGGTTTCGGTCGATCCCGGGCTCCCGAAGCTCAGGGGCGCTCCGGATAGGCTTTTGGTGACTTTAGGGCTTTACAAAAGTTTGGGTCGAGGGTGTCGAAGCCTTACACAATTAACACTCGCAGATGACGATACTTCCTACCTTGATACGAACACAAGAGAGAAGCTCCCTGCTCTAAAGGTGGCGTCGGATCGGTAAATGCAAGCCAAAGAGAACCCAGACCAAATAGCACTGTCCAAGCTGTCCAACCTGAAGGCCTCAAAACTTCACAACCAAAGCCCTCCACTCGCAGCGTTCGAGGGTTGGGGCCGGGGGCAGTTCTAGAGATTATACCGACAGGATGGGGGAGCGTACCGCTTGCGAACTCGGCTGGCCTTCGCTCTCCGTTGGGAGGCCCAGAAAGAAAGGAAAAGTAGCCCGGCCCTGACGCTGTCGGTCCTCTTGAAGACTGATCTGTAATATCTCCACTAGACATGACTTCATGTGGCTTTGACAGATGATTCATCACGTGCTACCACGGCTTCTGTTCGAACAGTTGCCGGCTACCAAGTAGTGCAAGGTAGCAAACGTCAGTCATGCACGGGCGTGCTGCACTGTGAGCCGAGGCGACCAGCAGGTTGCTGTTTGTCCCCTGCGAAGTGCCAACAGTATTTGCGCCGACTCCTTGCAGTAAACACAAGACATCCGCTCTCAGGAAGAGTGGGTGGGCGACTCCACGCCCAGGTGAAAGAAAATCGAGACAAGGATACATCTCATAAATAGACAGTAGACGAATTCATTTCCGGATTTTGGCACTTTCTGTGTCTAACTGCGCAAGATTCTGATAGGCAAGTTCTTGCAGACGCCTTCAAGCTCTCCCGCAAGGTTGTGGTAGCTTCGAGTCTGGAAGTCTCGCGATACACCTGTCTGAAAACATTTTAGCAGTCCGAGTGCTTGGGCCTCTGAATTTTGTGGCAACTCTTGAGCCGCATGAAACCAGGAAGGTCCATGGCCCTTCACCGCGAAGGCTCCGAAAGAACCTGGCCTGAATAACAAGTTCTTGGACCTTGCCCTGCTGCGAAAAGCGAGATGTCCTCAATGACAAACCCGCGTCCTGGGGACCTGAACCTCAGCTTCAAATTGTCACCCAAACGGAGATCACGGTCCACCAGAACCTTCGAAGCGTTTTCATTCCTGTAGGGTCGGTTCAACGCCAATCCACAGCCGGCTGCTAAGCCGCTACGCCCTACCTTGGGTGTCTTGGATTTGGTTCAATAGTTTCAAGGCTGAGGGTTTCGAGTTTCATGAATTTCGGGTATCCAGGACGGGTTGTTTAAGAGTCAAGGCTCTTGAGGGTTCGGACATCGGTATTTAGATGCGATCTTCCACCTCTTTCGCGGGCACACGCTGAGGCACACTGCGGCACACCGTCCGGCTTGCTACAGAAATGCTCGAAAACTCCCCTCTGCCTCTCCCCCTCTGAAGTTGAACATTCGGCGCTCACTTCGACGATTCCGTAGTGGATACACGGTATCCAGCCTGTGGTTCTAGCAACCGAGTCACTCAACAACTCTCATCAACGAATCTGGTGCATACCGATAGAAACGACGACACCAGTTTCTTGATATTGAGCAACGAGCTTGACACGTGAGTTCAGCTTTTCAAGGCCCACAAACAGCTCCGATGGAAACACATCCCAACCCTTTCATCAGCACCCCGAACTTTTTGAAGACTTGAGACTTGAGACCGGACCATACCAGAGGACTGCGAAGTCCGTCAGAGAAGGCACCGAAGCACCACTCCAAACACCTTGTCCCCACAGTGCCCGGCATACTCTGCAGCCCATACGCTGGGAAATGCGATGCAATCTCGATGGCATCCAAAAACAAAGCTGTGCGCTGAGGATTGTTGCAGATTTCACGATAACATCGTGAAATTATGACTTTCAGACTAATGTACCTCCAGAGTCAGCGCATGTAGCAACACATAGAGACGATTCCTCCATATCCTGGGGCCCTTGATTCAATTCGCTCGGAAATTGCACCAGCAGGGGTTCAGTTCGGAGTTTGGGCGGTGCAAAGTCTGCGGCTTCACGTGTCGCTGCTGCTGCATCCAGGGCTTGCGCTCCGCTTGAGGGTCAAGGGCGAGGGCATGGAATTTTACATTTAAATGATCGACATTCTGAGCCCTGTAGGGCGGTGGTTCGTGCTTTAGCTCCTGAGCCGAACGAGACAATCACAAATGCAAGGATGCATTTCCGACGAAGCCCCTCTTCAGCTTCAGACGCTACACCTTTTCAATTTCGGGGGGTGCAGGACACCCAAGTCGCCGCACTTGGGAATTCCAGTACTTGACTGTCCGGAAGCGTCAGATCCTGACCCAAGTCCTCAAAGGTCCCAAATCAGCAAAGACCCAAGACAAGATCAACACCGAAGTGTTCTTCTCATGCACGCGCAATGCTACGGCGACAGATTTGAATGTTGAGACTCCGGCACAGCGCAGCGACTCTGCTTTTTCAGCGGAAAGCCCCAGTAAGCGCTCAAGGAAAGGCCACGGCACGGAGCCCACCAGGCCGAGGCCTTTCAAGAAGCGAAGCCCCGAGCTCTCCCCAAAATGCCACGCGACGTTCCACCGCACTGAGCCCCCGGGCCCGAGACCTCGGATCAAAGGTTGATCGTCTTCTCGCCCACTGGCAGCGCATCGAAGCTGGCGCGGAGCTGCATCTTCTCTTCCTCGCCTGGGCGTGGTTTGTTTGTGCGACGCGCTCAAAATTGATTCTTTGACAAAGGCGAGACGCCGGGAAGAGCTCAACTCAAGAGCGGGAACTTTCCAAGTTTGCGAGAGACTCTGCGGACAGCGCCGGACGTGGAGGCTCCTCTCCGCAGCAGCTCTCCGAGGCCCCGGGCTGAGCTTGTTGTTGTGCGTCAGATCAACCCAGAGCTCCGTCAGCTCGTGCAGCATCTGCAGGCTCTGCACCAGGGCTGCTGCGCCAGCTGGGCCTCAAACCAGAGCGGGGCTCCAAAACTGAAGCAGCTTGCCAGATGCCCCTTGCCGGGAGGCTGCACTGGCCGCCGTCAAACATGTCACGCCCAGGGCAGTGCTGTTGCGTGCCGAGGCTCTCCAGGTTGGGGTAGTTCTCCAGAGACGACAGGGCGATGCCGAGTGCGTCCGCGCCCAAATCTACGAGCCTCAGGCTCCTGCACATCTCTGCCTTCTCTTTGTACACTTCCGCTTGCAACCTGCAGACGGTCTCTACGTCATCCAAATGTGTGAATTTAAGTTGGCGTGCCACGTTCTCTCGAAATGCCTCCGGCAACATCGGGGCGATTCCCCCCTTCTCGCCTTCGAGGGCGTCTACTTCACGCGAAAGGTTGGTGGCCGTCCGTGTGCTGGACCACTCACGCTCCGCGGCACACCAACCTCGATGCCTGTATGCGGTGCGATTCTTTTGCAATTGTGTGACCGGCACTGGTTTCACCAGACCGCTGGGGTGGTGATACATCCTGACGCACTCTTCTTTTGGCTCGGCTTCTGCTATGTCGGCTTCCGGCGTCAGAGACTCAATTCGGAGCGTGCTTGATTTCTCATGGCAGTACAGCACGTGCATGTGCTGCATCGCACGCCCGAAGCTGACATTCTGCATCCGGAGGAGTCGCTGGAACTGATACAAAGAAACGTAGTCGATGAAGACCCACTCCTTTCCTGTAAGAGCCTTGGCTAGCTTGGCGACCTGGTATCCATACGGATCACAATGTTCTCGCGACTCCCAGCAATGGGACAGCGAGACTATCTCCGCGCTGTCTGGTGCGCCCTCTGGTGCCTTGGCCCAGGCTTGGACCTCCAAACAATCTGACAAAGAGGGAAAGCAGCAAGCAGGCTGATAAGGCTGCCTTCAACATCCTGTGGTAGTTGCAGGTTGCAGTGAAGCACAAACCACAAACCGCACCTCCTCGTGCGTCACGAGTGCCGTGCGGCTGTCCACGTAGGCGGACTCCGCTTCCTGGCGCCGCGGGAGCCGCTGTCCTTCACGCCGCAGCTTCAGAATGAAGTCGGCTCGCACCTCGGGCCGCCGAGCCCTGTTTCATTATGGAGGCAGTGACCGCTGTAAGACTACTGGACTAGACCATCCCAGCATGGAACAACAGGACCGATCGGATGGCTGCAGACCTGTGCAGGGTTCAACCCTGTGGTCCGGGGTGCGAACGAGGCGGATGTCCGCATCTATCAGGAAGTCCGCCAGGCCCTTTTTCTGCGCCAGGTCGTAGCGCTTGGGCTGGCACAGGCATTGTCGCGGAGCCGCGTGAAAACGCTCGCTCACGTCCACGCCCCGGCCTCTTCCGGCTCTGGAGCTGGATCCGGGCGGCGGAGGCATCGTGCCAAGTCCTCGCAGCTCAGCAGCCCCTGGCCTCCGCAGAGAAGCGTCCACCAACAACCATCTTTCCGAAATCGCACTGGCACAGCCGACGCTCAGCTTCCTGCGATCCGGGAGAACCTCCTGCAAAACGTCCTGGCCCAGTTGCTCGGCCACATGCTGCCACAAACTGAGCTGGGCACACATGTTCTCTGCCTGGAGCATGTCCACGGTGAAACGGTCCCCTGACACGCATTGGGAAGACTCCGCACATACCACCCTGAGTTCGATAACTGGGACTCACCCTGGCCGGGTTCGGGCCTTTGAGGTTCCTCACGATGATGCGGAAAGCGTCCGGGGAGATCCTCCAAGTGCCCTGGCGGCCACCCTGGCAGGGTAGACGTGGGAAAGATCAGTGGAAGCTACAGCCATCGACCCAGAGGATTCGGATCGGGCAACAAACTGATCGAGAGAGAAGCGCAGCACTCCGACGTCTGAGCATGATGAAGCAAGAGCAAGATCTGCCAATCGGTTCGAGGCCACAGGCGAATCAAGTCCAATTTGTAGAAATACCCGCACTCATGTCACCTAGACATAACTGCAGATCCGAGTTTATGTCTATGCTGTCTGAAGTCTGAACATGCCTCAACCGCCGGATGATATCATGGTCTAGCAGCTTGCCAGGTTTAGTGCTTGCTTCGCCAGCCCTCGAGCCATGGCACCAGCTGGATGTCCGCATCTTGGAGGAAGGCTGCCAGCTGGCGCTTGTCAGCCAGGTCGTACTCCTCTGCCTGCACTGCCGAACGCCGGCGCCGTCTTTTTGCACGAGCTCGCATACAGTAATGTAAGTGGGAGCCCCGAACACGCTCTTGGCAAGAGATCACATAAAGTTTTCGCGTGCATTGATTGAAAGGCGGCACATTTTATAAGCAGGATTCCCTCGTGGACGTGGTCTGCAGAAGCGCTTTCCGCTCCCTGGCCGGGGTTGCAGGATTGCGGCCTTATGTCCTGGCATGTCGTGGTCGGACCCCCTCCCATCGATCGTCGATCTCAGTCTGTGCCAAAAGTGTATCGCTGACTTGTATGGAGTGCACCCTTACACGTCTGAGCTCACACGAAAATGGCTGCCACACAGAGCAGAGTAAGTGCCGAGTGCCGACTGAGCTAGATAGATGCAACAGGTGCTGGGTTGAAAAGCCCAATCACATATCTTTGTGCTTATTGCACTGAAAGTGGAGCTACCCACCGGCCTCTCCAGGCTCGCTGGAAGCAGCGCACAAAGGCCCGGCTCAGCCGGCCCACGGGCCCGCGATCGCTTGCCCGGTGCTGGAGGCACCTGACGAGCTGCCGGCAGCTCAGCCTTCGCCTCGGATCTGGTTTTGGCTTCCGCGATGTTTGGAGTCATCAGCCTGGGCTCTTCGTCTCCTCTGAGGTTTCCCGAGAAAATCTTGCTCACTCATTGAGTGTCCCGCTATCGATGGGGACTTCCCGCAAGATGCCCTGAACTCTAGACTCTAGGTGCCAGAAACAAGCACAACGGAAGCCGATTGCACGCTTCGAGTTCCTCCTCGGTGATGGAGTTACCTTGACCATACTTCTTCGATCGGACACTGTAGCTTGCCAGATGCCCCACGAAAGTGCACCGGCCTCGAAGGCAAACGATGAAGTCGCAGAATTTCTCTCTCTCCAGCGCAAGTCCAACCTCGCAAGCCGGAATGCTGCAGCCAACTGCTCATCCATGCCCTTCAATGCTGGAGCGCCCACTTTAAGAATCGGAGACTGGCGTTTTCAAGGGCTTGGCGGAAACACAACAGGGTGCTTTGGATGCTAACATCCGCGATGTGCTTCGTTTCTGGCCTCCACCAAATTAAAAAATCCAAACGCATCAGTCACACAGCCCACCGGAACCCTAAACTCCGTGGTGCTATGATCTTGACGGAGGAGGACAGGGGCGAAAAACCTTCCCTCCCCGAGCCTCACTCGACATGGGAGCTCTGGCCTTCGGCCTGTCCGGCAAGCTGGAAGACGAATGTTGGGTCGCTAGTCTTGAGAAGGGTTTTTGGTGAGATTCGGAGGTGCAGGCGGAGCCTACGCGCTGACTTGCCGATACAAAGTTCTCAGCTTAGGCGCCTGCAGGCAGAGTGCTTGTCGTGGTGATTGCTGGAGAAAGCCCGGGTCCAAACTGCACAGGCCACCACCCGTGCCAATACATATAGGAGAAGAACACCTAACTAAACCCGTAAACCCTAATCCTCAAACCCTAAACCCCAAAACCCCAAACCCTTAAACCCCTGAAACCTAAACCCCTACACCCTTAAACCCTAAACGCCAAACCTCAAACCCTAAGACGGTCGAGCCTGGTCCGCTAAGCTGAGTGAAATGGACCCTTGGACTGGCCTTCGCAAAGACTTGAGGGACATTCTTGGCTTGTGGAGACGACGGAAGGAAAAGTTAGGGTTTCAGGTTTAGCGGCTTTGCGTTTAATGGTAGAAGGAACAGTTTAAGGGATACTTCGGTGAGCCTTGTCAAGTCCTCGGGGTCTGGTTGTGGCGTCCGAGATTCTTCAGGTTCAAACGTATGCTTGGTCAACAGGCCGGAACACAACCCAACGAAAATCCAGGCCACAAGCTAGAAAATGTTCAACTCCGACTTTCTCCATCCATCAGGTGGGGGTTCCGGATTCTAGTGGTCGGACCAAAAGCGAAAGCACCTTAAGCTTCCAACAGCCGGCAAACAGAAGAGAAGCCGAGCCGGCAGAAACCCAACGAGGCCCGGACCTCCCCAGGCCTGGCGGCTTTGGCCAAGGCCTGCACAATCGGCAGACCCGCACTGTTCTGTTCAGGTGCCTTCTAGGAAACGTAGAATGGCTTCGAAGTTAGAGCTCTCAGCTTTGAGAAGCACTTCCACAGAGCATGCCGGCCGGATGGGGGAGCCAAGCTGCAAAGCCGTCTCGGCTGGCCTTGGCAGGAAGGAAACCAGCCCTGCCCTGACACTGTTGGTCCCCTTGAAGACGAAGCTCTGATATCTCCGGTAATTAGCGTGACTTCGTCGTGTGAACGTGCGACTTTGGTTGCGGTGGCTGTTGTTCAGGAAGTCGCCAGCTATCAGGTACTGGTAATGCAGGGCAGTCATGGATGGGCGTGGGGCACTGCGAGCCGAAGAGTCCGCGAGAGTGCGCTGTTTGCCATGTTCGATGCGCTCAAGCACAGGCTTTGCATTGATGCCGACTCCTATGTAGCAATGGTGAGCAACACACATCTGCTCTGTCGTGGTAACGCAGGATTGCTTCCGGATGTTCGAACTCTGCGTTCCGACGTGCGCGGAGTAAACCGTCTGCTTCTAAAGGCAGCCTCTTCCTGCGAGCTCTTCACCAAAAAGCTCTATACTTCGCGAGCTCCGGGCCTGGAGTTAAGTGAATCACGTGGTTGAAGGCAAAGACTGCCAACACGGATGATCCATCAATAGTTGGAAATATCAACCCATTTAGAATCCCTATTTACAAGCAGTTGCTGGTACAACGTCCCGGCCCGGGTTTCGTGTTTAGGGGAAGCTCACGGACTCTGCGTCGCAGCCGTCTTTTTCATCTCTGCAGCGACCAAACGTCGAAGCCCGCGATCCTTCCACCGCGGGTTTTCGCCGGGAAGCCTGCAGGCTAGCAGTGCCTTCGCAGAGTCACTGTACCCTGGCAAACCACCAGCAAGACTATATACTCTACCGAGAAGCATGAACGCGCTGAACCAGGACATTGGGAAACGATGGGTATCGCGTTTGTTGTGTCTTATGTTGGGAGACAAGCTGTAGGTTGTAAGCGAGAGACTTTCCACATGGCAATCTGAGCTACCGAGCTTGCTATACCAAACATATGGCCTATTGAAGAGCCCCGAACCCACGAGATTTCAAGTCCACCTAGGCGCGTCGTGAGAGGCATTAGACGTAGGACGCTTGTCTTCTTACATGAAATGTCCCGATACCCTACACCCGAACTACAGAAACAGGTGGCTTTAAAAAGCTCTTGCAAAGGCCAGAGCAACGGTCTCGACCTTCCCCAGCGAGCTTAGCGGGACATCGGTCCCTCTCGCCGAATACCCATGGCCCCGCGCAAAGGCTACGAAGGCGTGACACTGAGGTTTCAGCTCATGTTTAGGTTTCAAGGTCAAAGGTTTAGGATGTAGGAAAGTTTAGGAATTTCCCCCTGGCTCCTGGCGCCATCCCGCGGGACTCACACATGCTGAAATAACAACCAACCTGCCTCAGACAGTCAGAAGGCACCGTCCCCTGAAGCCCGTTCCTTGTCGACCAGGCAGAGATGCCCGTGCCTTTCGGCGTGGCCTGCGGTGTTGGTCGTGACGCGAGCTTACGTTTTAGGGCATAAGGTTTAGGGTTTAGGAAAGTAGGGAAGTTTTAGGGCATAGGGTTTAAGGCTGAGGGCGGGTCCCGCCGCATGGATCACATGCCGAAGGCTGGTGAAGACCCAGGCAGACGGGCACGGCACACACAAATGCGGGCTTGCGAAAACTGTGCACAGCTGCAAACACCAATATAGTTTGCTGGTGAAACTGCCGGAGAAGCAAGCCTTTGCTAGGCAGCTGTATAAAGCATGTCATGCTGTTCTGCGTGGCCTGCATTAGCCTCAAGGAAAACTGTTACACGGCGTGAGTGGCTCGTGCACGGGGACAGCTTCATAAGACCGTGACAGCAAAGCCGAATCCCGACAATGTGCAGAAGCCTTTCCACCAAAAGCTTTGCTTGGTCGCTCGAGCTATGCAGCTTTTCAAGCACACAAAAGAAAGCAGGCAAACAAATATGCCCACCAGAAGGCAACAAGCAAAGAGGAGCATACGACATCAACAGCCGTACAAGATCTGATCCTGGATCTGTGTGACAAACGTGGCAGCATCCGGCAGCAGGAAGCGGACATTTGTTAAACTGCTCAACAAAGCCATCGCAACACTTATATACCTCGCCCGAACAAGCCACCCCTGCTGCCACGACTCCCGAGAGTGTCGAGGAGAGGCGCGGATCCACGTTGGGCAACCGCACCCCCGGATCGTACGAGCTGTAACCAAGGCTCTTCCCTGCCTCGGGCCTCTGAGCTACTTCCATCCAAGGAAGCAAAAGATCAGAACTTGGCACATGCGAACGTCGCTAAGCACCCGCAAAGCGGAAGCGGCTTCAAAAGAAGGGCGTGCCGCAGCGGCACTGCATCTTCTTTCGCAACAGACCGCACGGCGCACTGCGCTCGGCCGCACCTCACTCGGCTTCAAGTCGTTTCATCAAGCGGAATCCACTGGCGTGTCCAATGCAAAAATAACAGCAGGGAAAGTCTTGCAATAGGGCTCCGGCCACACAGAGATGCGAGCTCACGGAGGGAGCTTAAGAACAACGCCAGCCACAGAGAATTGACTCAAGAGGGTGCTTCTCCTCGTGTTTGGGGCGGAACGGCAAGGTTTCGAATTGTCGCTCGCGGCCTCTAGATGCACTTCACACGAAATGGAAATGCTTGACAGGGTTGAAGCCGCGAATACAGCCGCTCGAAAGACGACGAGGCTGCATAATTACAACTGCTACAGCTCCGCTAAGCTTGGAACGAGTCGAAGTTTGCACATACACAAAGATGGCGGTATATGAAACAGCATCTTCATGCACCAATGAGACGTTCAATTCACATTGGCGCGGGAAGGTGCATCCCTGCAGACCAACACATCGGAAGCTAAGCTAAGGCTCAACGACAAGCCTGCACCCTCCACAGACATGCAAAATCAGCTTTGATGAGACAGCGAGTAAATCGCTGCGAAAGACGACAGACATGGTGCTGCTTCAACGGTACTTCAACGATGCGATCGCAACACTTGCGTCACCCAAGCGAATCGCCCATATTGCGAGCCAGTGTCGAGAGGCTTTGCCATCTGCGAGCCCGGCTCGTACGAGGTGTTGGGCTTCATTTGCACAGTGCAAGACAAGACGGGAGCTCACGTAGCACGAGATAAGCGCTTGCATCGGCAAGCGGACAAGCCGTGTTGGACTGCGGCACCTAAGCCAAGATAGTACTGAAGTCATTCGTTAAAGACATACTCTGACCTGTAGAAGAAAGCACCCGGTCCGGCGAGCACATACTCGAAACAGATGCCTGACCTCAGCCCTGAACCTTCATCTTGGGCACGGTACCCCACGCCCTGAGCTTAAGCATCCTTGAACCTCAGTCCTAAGGCACAATGCTGATCTATCCCCGCAAAGCTGCAAGCAAAGCTTCGCAATGCAGGATTTAGGGTTGAGGGTTTAGGGGTGCTTGACTTTCACCCAGAGTCGCGCAAGTTGAGTGGGCTTCTGGTTATGGGGCTTGGACTTTTAGGCCTACAAACCCTAAACCTCAAACCGTCCAGGGAATGGAAATTCAGAGGTAAGACCAAGCTTCAAGGCGACTTTGGACAGCTTGCCACAAGCGTCTCATGGTCCAGGGCACCAGCTTCATACAGGGCTCAGGGCTTAGGGGTTTTGTACATGCGAGATGCTTGCGACATCCGGGCCTGATGCCCTTAATTCCTTGCTTCCCATCTGGGGCTGTTTCGGATGCAAGGCGAAGCTGCAGAGTCACTCAGCAGAATGCCTGAAGCCTCAGCTCGTTCCGGAAGAGGAGTTTAGGGTTTAGGGTTTAGCGGTTTAGCGTTTAGGGTAGGGTTTAGGCTTAGGGTTTAAGCTTTAGGGTGTGATGTCAAAACGTCGGGGACAGGAGCAAGTCCTTACCTGCAAGGCAGGTACGGGCAAGAATCGTCCTGGTCCTCCGTCGCCCTCGGCACAGAAACTTTGTGCGTTTTCAGGTCGAAGGGCCTTTTGACGGCTGTCGAAAAGTACAGAGTAGAGCCGCCGTGCCTGCAAGTCCAACGCTGACCCTGGAATCTCCGCTTAGGGTTCAGGATTTAGCCATTTTCAGTTTCGGAAAGACAACCTCGAGTCATGGACACCAACGCCAAAGCTTAGAGCTCGCATAGCCTCAGGGGCTCCGCGTGCTTCGGCGGAGAGGAAAGCTTGGTGGATGTTGTTTAAGGTCTCTAAGACTCTATGGACGAGTCCTGCGGGTCTGAGGGGCTTCGTGAAGCTAGCGGATCAAAGAGACAAGGATGCAGATCTGAGGCTTGGGCTGGGAGAGCAGGTGCATAAATCGAGCTGCCTAGCACCCCAGCCTCTCCAGAATCGTTGGGGCGGCCCGGGAGGAAGCGCCCGAAGGCCCGGCTCAGCACACCCGCGCCCGCGGCGCGCCCGTCCCAGCCCTGGAGGTGGAGGACGAGCTGCGGCAGCTCAGCAGGCCCTGGCGCGCATGATTCTACTGCTTCTCCAAAGCTGCTGTCGCCAGCGTGAGGGACGTCCCTGCAAAGGCTCTGATAGCTGGTGACGCAGCGTTGCGGCAGCTCGCTGTAAGTCGATGGTTCCATGGTGTCCATAAGAGGCTTCTGACATGTCAGGCAGAGGCCACAGCGAGCGCCTTCAGAGGTGCGGAGCTGGGGCACTGCTCAAACCGCTGCAGCCCTGGCAACCCCAGGAGGTGTTGAACCGTGGCGGTGCCGCTTGGTGCGTCCACGGCTCCAGATCCTCGCTCTCTCGCAGCCAGGCTCAGTCGCAAAGCTGTCTCTGGACATATTATGCTGGCGTAAGCTATTGAGCTGTTGCATGCCAGGAAAAGCCCGAGACCTGCAAGAGCACTCCAGCAGCGTCCCCATGTACCCGAAATGTTCTGGAAAGCAAAACGACCGCGAAAGCTGAAGAGCGGGCTGCCACATTCCTACGATTAACATGCCGCCCCGTTTGCAAATCTTAAGCCTTAGCCAGGTCTCTAAGCGCGAGGTATGCAGTTTGGTCCACATCGTCGTAGCCACAACTGAGGCGATTCAAGAGCTCCAGCTCTCGGCTGCTTTCTGCTGCAGGCTGCCTCCGAAGTCAGTGCTTATCGCCGAATTCGCACACATCAAAGCCGTGCTTTACTTTAGGGTCTTCCGGGGCCTCGGTACCTAAACCAACCTTCACTTGGGCATCGAGGTATCCTCTTTGGCGCCTTAGTCCTGCGAATAATTGCACGGCACCTTAGTCCTGGCGCCATGGTCGTAAATACATCCAGCGAGTAGTGCGATCGCGGGCACTGCACCTACGAGCCCAAGCATAAAGACTACCAGCGCCAAGATCAACCCAAGCGAGCTTGGAGCGCGCAGCTTTGGTCGCGTGTTCGACGATTTGGTCACCAGGCCTATTCGCCACGATGCCACTTCACCATAAGCAGCTGGATCGCGTCGTGATGTTTTTTCCGAAGTTGCCTCCCGAAGAGGGGTCTTACCAGAAGAGTCCAGCAAGCTCGTGTGTCCGCACTGGCTTCCAGCAGCAAGCAAACAATTTCAGCGTTGCCATCCTTTGCTGCGATCATGAGGGGTGCAACGCCCCGATCGTTTCGCAAGCAACGATTCAGCATTGCCATGAGGGGTGTATGCCGTGGGTCTGTCTGGGCCCGAGCCTCCAGCAGGAGGCGTGAGCTATTTCCGCCGTCCTGACACATCAAAGCCGTGCTTTGCTCGGAGTCGGCCTCCGCCGTCGGCCCTGGAAAGACGCGACCATCTCACCACCGTCGCTCCATCGTTTCGAGCGCCGCATCCTTGTCGGCCCTCACTTCCAACAGCATCCGCACGATCGCCAAAGGACCACGTGGTAGGCCGCACCTACGCAAGCGCTTGCAGCATCGTCGCGCACAACATTGGGACCTGGACCTGCGCTGCTGCGTCCAACAGCGCGCAAGCGCGCCACCTCTGCATGGCCGTAGGAACGCCGAGTACCTGCAGTCACCAATCCGCTGATGGAGAGAACCGTCGAACTTACTGAGACAAGTGTGCGAATGACTTGTCACAGACACACTGAAAACAGGCCTCTGACGTCTCCTTGCTCGGGCTCTAGGTAGGAAGAGGCACCTGCATAAAAACGATGGGGTCTAAAATGCAGTGGAATGGGTTTGCTAAACCAATTATAGGGCTTTCGGGGAATAAAACATATATTAGTAAGAGCCACATCTCATATGGCATGGGTGCTACGCGGCTGCCGCGGTGCGTGCACAGCGCGGTGCCACCTCCAAGTCCTCGTCACGTAGCAGGCGAAATCCTTTGGCTGAGGACACGTGGACAAGGCCTGACTTCGGGGCGCACCAGCACCTGACATAAGAACGATGGTAGATGCGTCACTTCCGTCTCTCGCAATGGCAGTTCGTAGACGGCGGGCGCTGGTTCACAGGCAAGGACACCGCGACAGCTCTCAGTCTCAAACGCATCCCAAGAGGCCGCAATCCATCCACACACCTCGGCTAACATCGGCGCCCGTGCACGAATAGCTGAAGCACTTCGGATCGCTTCCGCCGCAGCACTCCGAACTTCAGCGTGAGACGGCACATGCTAACTTCTGCGGCATCTTCCTGCTTTCTGAAAGCCTCCGCCCAGAGTAGGCCTGTTGATTATTGTGGAATCGTCGTACTTCAGGTGTAGAAGGTGGGGACAAAAGCAAGCAGCAATGATGCAATGATAGCAGCAGGGACAGCAAACTACATCTGAAGACATGGGCTCGTGCCGCCAAGACTCCAAATACTGAGCCGACTGAAGCCCTGGGAATGAGTCAGAAAAAGCGGGGGGCTTGATGCCAGCCTTTGCCTTCCAACTAAACTCTGCACGTGGCATCAGAATGCACAAAAGCAGGCGGAGTTGCAGCCGACAGCTGCGACATCGGCATTCCGAAGCTCATCCGGAGTCTTTCCCGCAAACATCCCCACCAGTACCGCAGCACTACGAACGGCGAACTGGACGGGCCTCTGCCAGATGTGCGGACATCCTCGCAACACTCCAAGTGGCGCAGGGGAGCGGGGGTCCTTCCTGCTTCACTGCATGCTTGATCTCAGCCTTTCAGCCTTTGCCTTCCAAGAAAACTCTGCGTCAGAATGCACCAAAGCCGACGGAGCTGCAGCCTGCTTACAGCTGCATTCCCACACACAGCAGCGCTCCGAACTTCGGAGACTTCTGGGGGGCATCCCGGGAACTCTGATGCACTCATGTAGGAAGCCTAGCGGTGAGCGCAACACCGCAGGCTTACCACAGTCACTGAGCAAGCGCTGCAATAACAACTAACTCTAGGCAGAACGAATGACATGAATGAATAATTTCGAGGTCTTGAAGTCTCTCTCTCAGCCTTCAAGCCTTCAACACGAAGCAACAGTATTCTGCACAGTTGCTTTCGCTCAAGCTTGAAATGCAGCTGAGCGCACAGCCAATGCGCTTGCGTTCAACGTGTTTGCCTGAAGTTCTGGGATGGACCGTTAAAAACACACGCATCCTTCTCCTGCTCTTCCAACCAGAGCCCCAAAAGCAAGCGCGCCGACCTGTAGTGAACCAGCCAAGACAGGCCATGTCATCCAGCCTGAGCTTCTTCATCCACACTCTGAGATACTCTGAGATCTGATCAGCAGATGCAGCAGATGTCTCCACCAGCTGATCCTTGTGGGTGTCCTCACCAAGTGCCAAGGGTCAAGCCGAGCCGGGCCGTTGTGAAGAGGATCCGCCGACCCCTCCAGCACCCAACCGGCCCCCGTGAAAGTGAGGTGGCCCGTGTGCCAATCTCTCGGCCCTGAGGGCCCGGCGTCCGTTTCTGTGGTGCCTCCATGTGTGCTGTGAAGGTTCCTGCAAGTTCCTGGCAAGCTGCCACTGCAACGCGAAATTGAGCTAGATTACAAACAGGTCAAGGGCCAGCATCTTTTCGAAGCCGCGGGCACAAGAAACCCCGGTCACGGAAACCACCATGCTGCAAATGCTGCACGGCCAGGCTCTTCGTCAGGCGGAGGCCACGGCAACGGACGTGGCGGTGGCACCAGGCACGACAGATTGGATTGCGATTGGATTGCGCTGCAACATGGCAGCAACACAAGTGGCCAGGATCCAGTGCTTTTTGTTCAGTTGATCCTGCGCGGGTACTTTCTTTTGCACCGTCAGACTATCCGACTATCCCAGGACAAGGACAGGAACCACTCCGCAGCTGATATTGCACGTGGGAGACTTGGATCTACTGAACGGTCCTTTTTAGCTGAGCCTTCATGGCACTGCCACGAAGATCATGCTCCAAGGTCACAGCAGAGTACGACTTTGGCACGCAGAGTGAAAATCACCCGAGATGACCACACCTCCATTTAGCATGACCTCCGCCTACTGAAGCTCTGACCTGTTGCACACTCTTCACTTGCACCTGTACGGCCGGAGAGGAGGCATGGCATGACCACAGATGCATACTTTCCGCGAAAGCCAAACAATTGCTTCTTGCTTCTACTGCCAAGAATAGCTGGCAAGCATTCACACCCTGCTGGGCTTGATCCCATGCAAGAGTCCAAGAGCTTCCTGGATCAGGCCGCATCTGCAAGCAGAGCCTTGAACCGCAGCGTGCATTGTTTCGTCCCACCTATGCATGATGCAATTGAAAACGGCTACAGCCGATCGGCGGATGCAGCCATGAGAAAGCAGAGGTCACATGATAGCTCGGGGTGGGCAGGCGCCCTGCTGCACCAGCAACAGCTATGACCGTGGCCAGGTCAATTTGCTTCCAAGGCGCGGTTTCGAACGAGCAGCAAGCGACTGCGTTGGGTTTTGCTGCAGCAGCAGCACTCGAGGAGGCTCAACCACTGCTGCTGACACCGACACATCCACCAAGGTGAAGCTTCAGGAAGCTGCTGAACTGAAAGTTTGCATGTTTGCAGACTCCGGTGCCGAATCGCGAAACCCAGCTTGCAGGGGCAAAAGGACAACCCGAGGGTCCCCCGATCTGTTGGGGCGGTTTAGGGCCTAGCTGGGGCAAGATCCGGCAGCGCTGCACTGCAAGATCCAATGCTTCTTGGAGAAGGGCTTCTCATCGAAACCAAGCTGCGTGCTGCGAGAACTTACCAATGCACAGCATGCCGAGCGCGCCAATCGAAAATGGCCCAGTGTGCCGCCGGCGGTTGTGGGAGCGAAAGCATGGAACCCAAAAGAGAGTGTAAGAGGGTTTCGGGGCTCGGGCTGGAACTCAGCTGCAGAGTTCGCGTTGGCCAATATGCCTTGAAACGCTCGACCGCTTTCACAAACGAAGTCTACAGCCCAAAACTCAACGACCACAAGGCTTTACCAGTTCCTGCGAGCATCGAAAAACTTCTGAAACGCTGGGTGCCTGCCACCTGAAGCTCTTGCGCTCCCGCACCCCCTCGCACCCCCAACCATCTCGACGAGCCCTGCGAAGTCCACCTTCGTGAGCTTCGGCCCCTAGCTTCCCCACACCGTAGCCGATGTGAAGCTCTGATTTGTTGGAGTCTGCACAAGCTTTCATGTGACACTGAAGCTGCTTTGGACCGAAGGGAGGCATCCCGGAGACCCGCCGCCCACCATCAAGCAAGAAAGCCGATAGCTTCACCCTCGGCCGTCCGACGCTTCGGGGGCGCTTCGGTGTGGCAGACAGGTCTCTGACGAAAAGAAGCCTTGGAACCCCCGGTTGCGGTCCGCTCCGGCGCGGATCTCCTCGCAGCCCGGCCCGGTGTTTGGAGCTCCGATTCGAGGCTCCGGCACTCGGAAGCTTCTTCCGCTTCCGCGCCATGTCTGTGTGGCTTCACGACGTCCCGTCTCACCATGGCCATGAACTGCAAGAGGACTCTCCTTGAAACTTGGCGTTCACGGACCGGATGCGCTGCTTCTGTATGCCTTTCCGCTCCGAGCAGACCTGCATCTGGCCCTGCGTTTTGGCAAGTTGCCGTTGGAACGCTGCTCGCACCGGTTCTGATGCACGGCCTTCGCGACCGGCTCTGCACTTTCTCGTTATGACGGGCTGCGCTTTAGGAAGCTGCTGTCGCATCTCCGACATGGCGGACTCTGCACAGCTACTGCACGTACGGTTTGCATGCGCTTCCCATGCATCCTTGCTGGACGCCTGCCTGCCACAACCAGGCGATTGTGCAGCTCTCCGCGTTCCTGCTGCGATATCTGGAGATTCGCTTCAAGACGGTGCTCGGAGCTTCGCTTCCCAGCGTCGCCTCCTGGCTCTGCGCGAGCTCTCGGCGATCGCGGATGCAGGGCTCCTGCAGGAAGATCATGCAAGCCACCTCGCGCTCCCGCTCTGCTGAACAATGTTTCCTCGTGGTGGTCAGAATGCGTAATGTGCTGGGGCCGAAAGAGCATCGAAACTTCTCGCTGAAATGATGTGATGCAGGCCATCCCAAACACGCTGGCCCGCACACTTCAACAGGCGCGCAAAAGCCGAGGCGCGCGGAGAAGTCCACCTTCGGCCAAGGGGCACCCTCGAGCTGCTGCCACGCCGCAGCCGGGATATGATCGCAGAAATGCAGCCGAATCTCCCGCTTGTGTACCTTAGGGACCTGTCTCGGGTCCAAGTGCGGGCTTTGGAAAATGCTGCCTTTTGTAAGGCCGAGTTCGGCTCTACGATAATATGAATGTCCTGTTAATTCAGGCTCCCCATTTCAGCCGCCAGCCTCATCCGCAAACAGAATCGAACTCGCGGGCTGAACCGCGTCCTGCAGCTGGCAGCCGGCCAAGGCCGAGAGCAGCCCTTCGGAATTCGGCGAACCTCGGCGTCTTTAGAAGATCTGCAGACCTCGATCGATTCGGCGGCACGTTGGTGCAGCAGACGGGTCTCTGACAGAGAGCCTTGGAATCCGCCTCCTCTCGCCGGCGCGCAGACACATCCGCCTTCCGGAGCTGCTCTCAGCGGTCGACAGGAGCCGAGCCACGGCCGGGACTTCGCAGCAGAGCCTCATGTCCAGCTCTTGGAGCTTGCGGTCTCCGAGTTGATCCCAGGGAGCGGGCTGCGTTCTGGGAAAAAACACTGGTTCGGAGGTTCGTGGTTCGACCGCAGCCGTGTGCAAAGATGGCCAACAGCAGCCCATCAGCGCCCGCGGCGCTCTTGGAACCCTCTTCTGAGACGTCCCCGTTCTGCAGCTTTGCTGCGTGGAAACTTGACGCTCCGTCAAGCACCTCTCCAGAAAACCAGACAGCTCTCAAGACTTGCAGCACATGCACTACTCGGCACGCACACTCCGACCTCAAGAGGAGCATGCTATTTTGGGGTACTGCAAAAAATAGCTATTGAACCCATGCTTTGATTGATCCCATGCCAGCGTCAAGAGCTTCGTGGATCAGGTTGTCTTGCGGGGCAGTAAACTGTCACCGACACTATTCACAACCCGGATCATGATCCATTCAATGCCACGAATGGCTGCAAAGCACCGCAACGAGTTCAAGATGCCGCACACTTGATTCAGCTGATCCTGCAGAAAAGCTTGTCGATGACAAACATGATCGCAGCCTCCATGTTACCGTATTCAGCTACGAGAATGGCAGCGAAGGCGTTAGCAGAGACTTGTGGCCGCTGTACCTGCTCAGGCAGGCTTGCATGCGCACCACGCCTTTTTCTCCCAAACGAGCACAAGTTGTGTTGCCCGGCAGAGCTGCAGCACCCATATACCGGTTCAAGCGGTTTTGCAAGGCAGAGCTGTAGCGCAGACCAGCACCAGTTGTTTTGCATGCCGGAGCTGTGGCGCCCTGGCTTTCAGAAGAGCTTGGGGAAGACGCCGTCTCCAAAAGGCCTGATAGCTCAAAGTTTTACATGCAGGGCAGCAATCCGAAAGACGCAATGCTTCGGTATCACATCTATTAAATGAGCATTGCAGGCGTGCACAAGCTCGTGGAAAAGGGCTTCTCATCACACGATTGTTGCAAGAAAGCTGCTCTGGTCTGTCTGGTCTCAAGCCTTTTGTTCTATCGTCCCTGCAAGCTGCATGCTGCGAGAACCTATAGCATTCCAGATTCACAGCATGCCGAGCGCGCCAATCGAAAACCGGCCAAGGCACGTGCAGGGCACAGGCGGCTTGGCCAGAAGTCACTGGCTACAGGGCGGCAGCGCTGGAAGCTTCGGGCGATTCGCCATTAATGACGCCGTGGCCTCGGAGCTCTGCCTCTGCAGGCGGGCGGTTGTGGGAGCGAAAGCATGGAAAAGAGAGTCCAAGAGGGTTTCGGGGCTGCGGCTTTGTCCCACGCCGGAATTTCTCTTTTCAGACGCAAGCGGGCGTCTCCGCCTCTTCAGATCTCCGTGCTAGGCTCACTCCGAAGGGTCCAAAGCAACTGGTAGTGTTTAGCTTTTTTGGCTTTCCAAGTACACGGCTGCACTGCCCAAGGAGCAAGTGAGCGGAGGGTCTTAGCTGTCTGCACGCTTCTTTCTTCCAGGCAAGACATGACAGGACCCAGATCGCCCTGCATGGATGGCAGAGTTCGACTGGGTGCCCCGACTTTGCAGGTGATCAAGCAGCCGTCACTTTGCTGATGAAGGCTGCTCGCCAGAGTAGCACGGCAAAAGATCAGATGATCTGCACGTTCACGTTCGAATCGCGACCCCTGCAAACTGCAAAATGCCGCATTACACTGTCGAAGTGCTGGTAAGGGCCCGATTGCAGACACCGGAGCGTTGTGGCATCTTAAACATCACAGGAGCAACTCTCGCCGCCAGCAAGCCGGCTCTGACAAAAGCATCTCGGGCAGCACGTTGACGGCCGGCCTAACATGTGAAGCAGCAGGGAAACCCCATCGAGGGTGGTGCACAACCGAGAGACATCTTCGTGGAATCACGGCGCGCCGTCCCTGCAACACGAAAGCAAATCCAGGACGGCGCCCCTCAACCACTTTGCAGAAGCAAGTTCACTGACGCTCGTTGACACCAACAGCTCTGTACCACCCCGTTCCCCTCAAGCGCCCCAGCCAGGCATGCTGCATGCTTCGACTCGGCACCCACCAAGGCGGGAGAAGACTTCCAACGACCCTACTCGGCTGACTCTGCAGAGTGATAATGCCCTAGCATGTGCCCGCCAAAAAGCTGACGGGCTTGCGGCGCAGAGCAGTGGCAGGAGTCAGAGAAGATTTGGGTTGTGGCCTGGAGCACAGGTTTCCGAGGCCCCGCGTGGCCATGCATGCTCCCGAATGCTCCAGTCAAAGGCTTCTCATGGGCTCTCGGGCTTTCGGGTCCTTCGGCTGCTTAGCGTGCCAGCCCGGCCAGCAGCGCCTTGCATCCCTCGCCAGAGAGGACACACTTCTCGGCTCCCAATAGATCAGATAAGTCAGAATTTTAACTATAGTCAAAATCCTAGGAAATAGTGAAAACGCTAACTATTAGTTAAAACAAAAATTAACTATTTCGAGACCCCAAATTTTAACTATTTTCAAGGACCTGGTTTTAACTATTTCCACCGATTTTAACTATTTCGCAACCCCCTAATTTTAACTATTTCCACCGATTTTGACTATAGTTAAAACGGGGGCGAGTCGAAGTTTCGACCTGGGCCGCCTGCAAACTTCGACCGCACTTTTCTGTCTATACCCCACAAGAGTTTTGCTCACGAACCCACATATCTGTCTATCCATTTATCCATATATCCATATATCCAAATATCCATGTACCTATATATCTATAAATCTACATATCTATATACCTATATATCTATATATCTACATATCTCTATACCTCTATATCTTTAAATCTCTATATCTCTATATCTGTATACCTGTATATATATATATATATATATATTCACATATACTCATCTATATATCTATACATCCATATATATATATATATATATATATATATACATATCTATATGTCTATTTATAGCCATGTTTATGTCTACTGGCCTGGTATTCGCACAACTCCGTCAGGCACGACCGAGAAAAGATACTCGAGTCTTACAAAAACGAAAATAAATATGTCCAGACAAACACACAGCCCTAGAGGATGAAAACAAGAAGATAATCATCTCTGTTGAAACGGATCCCCCAGAAATAAATCTCTGTGTATTGAAGCGACCCCCTCAAACGATACTATATATAGAGCTTTTACAAAACCCCAAAAAGACACCAGAGCTTCAAAACCGAAGATAATCATGTTCAGACGGCTCCAGAATCTTAGAGAAGATATTAGAGCTTGAAAATCTTTACGATAATCATATTGAGACGGCATCAAAAGATACCTAACGGAATGTAGTCATGTTTCGAGACGGCCTGAGAGACAAGAAAACTTGGAAGCCGACAGGATACTCAGAAACGAGACCCAAAATACTAGAAACCGGAAACCGGCGGTTACCATCTCACAAACATTGTGTGCTACATGGTTCGTCTGCATACACACACATATATACACATACACAAAACCCTTCCCAAAAGAGCACCAACACACTTTGTAGGTTGCCTCTTTCTCTCTCTCCCTCCCTCGTGCGGTATAGCTCTTTCTTTGAGACCTGCTGGAAGAAGAGGTCGGGCCACACACCTGTGCCCAGGTTGCGAGTCTTAAAGGCTTTCGGCTTTGAGCTGTGCTGCGGGTGTGGCTTTGAGGGCTAAAGGGGCTGTGCTTGTATGGGCGGACTTCTACGAGAGAGTGCAGAGGGGGTCGCTTCTAGAAGGCTTCAGTTGCTGGGGCTTGGGGCTTGAGAGTGTGGGGCTGCTGGAGTTAGGCTTATATTGCTACGATACATTCATTACAAAATTATCCCTGTGCTGTGTTGTAGTTGTAGGAGACTCTCGGCTTTCGAGGGCTCTGTCGGGCAAACAAATCATTTTCCTTCTCAGTCGGTGTCGGCGGCTTCTGAGAACTTCAAATGCATGCAAATCCGGTACTTCCGGGCCATCTTTGTCATGACATCCGTCGCCTTGACACCTCTCACGGCCGACTGAGCGAGAGCTTGTGTCTGTTGCATAAAATCCTCGCCGCTCCAGCACCATGTGAGCCTTGGGTTTATAGCTCTGGCCAGAATCCCCAGATGTTGAAGCATGTGGCTCTTGCTGGTAAGATTGAAGAGCTGGGTGCCAGAATTTGCGAAGTGGCGAGCGACTCGTTCTTGTAACAGAAGCATCGCATCACAGCAGCGAGCGAAGCGATTGGCAGCATCTTCTGGCAAGGCATACATTTCCTTGTTCTCCTCCAGGATGTCCTCCATCTGAATGTTGTAGTGCAACATTCTGCTGATATCTCTGTGGATCTGCAAAGCATCATTCATCTTAGCATCGAAAACCCGGGAAAGTGCTCTGCCGAGATGTCTGACCTCCGAAGCCTTTCCACGGAGCTTCGAGTAGCCTTTGCGAACGAACATTGACAACTTCGTCAGGTACCTGTACCTGGACTGCGGCGGAGTGTGCAATTGACGATAAGCATGTTGAATGTCTGTCCACACATCCCTCAAGTTCTCTTCCGGCGACTTTGGCAGCATGATTGTTGTCAACAACTCAAGCACTGCTCCGTAGATATGCTGGTCGACACCCAGGTATTTAATGTGCATAAGATCTAATGCGATAGTATGGCAACTCGTGTAAGCCAGGGAGAATAATGGCACCTGACTTCTGCTGGGCCATGCCCGCCAGTTTGATGCCGTCCAGCACGTCTGTCGCCACTTCGCACTTGGTCGGAAGTCGCTGAAAGTCGTCTCTCCCGTAAGGGTCGCCCTGCAAAGTGGGCAAAAATTGTGTGCCCGCGAAAAGTGTGGCAATTCAAGGATTGTATAAAAGTAATCGAGGTCGCCGATGATGCCCCAGAGAACACCAAAATATCCATTCGCAAGTGGTCGTCCAGCCCTCGCATGGCCAAGGCTGCCTCTCTTGTACCTGTGTGTGTTTTCAGTATATAGGGGTTTCCGACTATACTTGTGCCCCAATATAGGCAGAAAGACTCATAAAAGAAAACTACATACATGTATATAATGCTACACACAAGCTCTTCCCACACAGTATAAGACTATATGTATGGAACTTAGAAAAACCTGTGCTTCATAAACAACGAAAATGAGTTCTCATTTTTAAATGTCACAAGGAACTGCTTGCCTTGTGGGTCTGTGCGGGGCCAGACCCCCTGGAACAGCCAATACAGCGACCACACCAACAGGCGAAAGAAGGAATAAAGAGTGTTGCGGCCAGCTTCGCGAACCCTGATTCTCTCGAAGACACTGTAAAGGAGCAGCATTTTTTCACGGGTCGGCTGTTTAACAGCGACAAGGCTGAACATACTAAAGATGGACATCTTGCTGCTCCATCCTTTCCCTATTCCAACCACTGGAACGTCATCGCCATGAAGGCCCAAAGGCACAGCCTTGTGCCGGAAATCAGCACGAGACCGCAACTCGTGACCTTCCCATCGTGGGTTATGTTGCATCTGACTCCAGAAGTCCTCCAAGTGCTGATCGCTTGGGACCAGCGAGGCCTTGAACTGCTGAGGGTATTCCGTGTACATCTTGCTGAATATCTCATGAGGAAGAAAAAAAGCTTGGTCTTGGTCGTAAAGCGGCTGTTTGAAGGGCACCTGCTGATGGTACGGCTGAGGGAACTTTACCTTCGGCTCCACCAGTGCTAGAAGCTCTTTGTTGCAGTTGTTCGGACAGTGTCCGTAGTCGCCGAGCTTAGCCAGATTTTCAAGCTCGGGCATCGAGCTTTCCGGCGAAACCTGTTTCATGTCTTTCAAGGCCGCATGAGCCAAAGTTTGAACCTGCTGTGGCGAGATCTCGCCACGACACCATCGCTCTAGCAGGATTTTTGCTAGGTGGCTCTTCGTCTGAACTTCTTCTTCTCTTGCAGCTTGTTGCCTTTGTCGGACTCCACCCCTTCTTTTCCGAGGCGGTTCCTCAGCCATGTTGTGAAACTTGCATCACAGCCAAAACATTTTAAACTTGCGGCGGGGTGTTAGCTTCGTATTCGTTCACACTATATATACGGGTCTCCCTATATAGGTTGAGATGTACCTCGTCTCTTGGGGTGTGGATTTTGGACTTTTGGGCTTCAGGGGCTACAACCACACACACAAGGGTATGGATGCAAGCGAAAGATGAATTCTGTTGCGTTGTCTGACCAGGATAGACTTCTAAATGAGATTGCCTTGCAAACAACAATGGCTTGCTTTCTTCATGGGTTTGTCAACAGGGGGTCTAGACCACTTTTTGTGAGCCTGCTGGACAGGCAGACGGGCTGTTATGGTCCAAACAGAACACTTTTAAACCCTGAAGGACCTCATCCCATCTCAACAACACATCACAACAACCCAGAACCACCCCAAACCCTACACAACCCTAAACAAACCCTATAACATATCAAAAACACCTTCTTTAGGAACTACCAAAAAAAACAAACTATGGCATACCTTGGAATGCTTACCTTGAGAGCTCACCTACCTTTGAGTGAGAGACCATTATACCTTGAGAGGCTTATCAACTTTTGCACACCTTGGAGTGCTTACCTTGAGTGTTAAAGAACGGGCTTCACTAAGCTTCCTACTCTCAAACTGAAGCGGTCACTTTTCCTTGTGGGTCACTGTGTCCGCTGGTCTCGAGCCTTGCACGTCGCGTGTGCGTGACGGCTGTTCCTGTACATTAACTGCACTGCACTAACTGTGTTACTGTTCCTGGCAAGATGTTTAACACCCCGCCTTCGGAGTTAGCGAAAGTTCCTCGACTGAGGTGACTCCGACTTTTCCTGTCAACAGTAAACACACTGCAGTTCCTTTTCACTTGCAAAACAAACACTCTGCCTCATCGCAAACATATGTTCCTATGTTCACTCGCAATCCTCTCCAAGGTTGCTCGACTGTACAAAAGACGTTCCTTTACTATACTTAGATCACCACAGAAACAAAAAGGGCTGTGCCACGGTTCCTGTGTCCTGCTGCTTCTTTCCTCGGCTCTCTGGCCTCAGTACTGCTCGCTGTTCCTTTGCTTCACTGGAAGGTCACTTCGCCGTCGTCGACCTTGTAGACTTTTACTCCTTCTTCTTCGTTGCTGACTTCTTTCTGTTCCTTGAGTTCTTGCTCTAGCCACTCTGCACGCTGCCTTGCTTGTGCCATGCACTTCTCTTTTCCTTGCTTGTCTCTTGATCCTGCTTTCCAACCTGTTTCCTTTGATCCGGAATACCAGTACCACTGCGTCTTGACTTCGTTCCACTTCCACTGGTAGTTCCTGTTCTGGAAACCGTAGACTGCAAACCAGTTTCCTTCAAACTCTCCTTTTCCTTTGCCCTTCATGAACGATTCTTCGTTCACTGGTCCTTTGGCGGAAAGTTCTGGGTCGTCCTTTCCTCCTTTCCTTTGCTGCTGCTGTGTGACACTCGGTGGCTCCTTTCCTGTTCCTTTTCCTTCTGGCTTCTCCTCTTCTTTTGCTGGTGTTGCTGGTGCTGTGTCTGGTTCCGTGGGTGCCTGCGACCCGGCTGCTGATCCTCTGCTCTCAAGCTCCTGTGTAAGGCTTGCAATTCTTTCTTTATCCTCTTTGCGTTCCTTCATCATCTCCTTCATCATTTCTTCAAGCTTCTGGATCCTGTCTGCTTCTCCTGATCCTGTTGCTGTTGATGCTGCTGCCTTCTTCTCTGCTTCCTTCTTGGTAATGTACGCTGACGATGCCTTTTGATCCTCCTCTCTCTTCTTCCTGGCTTCCTTCTCCTTTCTTTTCTTCTCCTGTTCTTTTCTTTCCTTTTCCTCTTTGGCTGCTGCGGCTGCTGCTTCTGTCTCCTCCTTTTCCTTTGCCTCTCTCTCTGCTTTTGCTTTGGCTGCCGCTTCTACCTCTCGCCTTCTCTCGGCGGCTGCTGCGGCTTCTGCTTTTGCCTGCTCTCTGTCTCGCTTTTCCTGCTCTTCTGCTGCTTCTTCCAAAATCCTTCTTGCTTTGGCAATCTGCTCCTCCTTTGCCTTCTTCTCCTCTTCTGCTTTGGCTTTCGCTTCCTTCTGCTCCTTTGAGATCTTGTCCTGTTCATTCCAATATTTGCGATCATCTTCATCTCGAGGTCGAAATCCTGTGCTTTCTGCTCTTGCCTTTGGTTTTCCTTTTCCTTTTCCTTCCTTCTTTCCTTTTGTTCCCTTCTCGTGCTTGTACGTGTAGTCCTTGTCGATGTGGATCTTTTCTCCTGTGACTCTGTGCTGCTTGTAGATCTCGCCGTTCTCGGAGTATTCCTTCCATTCGCTGCTGTAGTCGTAGGGGTACGGAAACTGCTTCTTTTCCTCTTCTTTCTCCTTTAGCCTTTGCTTGCTTTTGGCGTTGATCTCCGCGATCTTCTTCTTCCTTCTTTCTTCCTTTGCTTCCTCGCTTTCTTCTTCCTCTGCTGCTGCTGTTCCTTCTTCTGCTTTGGCTTCTTCGGGGTACTCCCCGGGATCTTCTCCTCCAACGTAGCTGTCCACGTAGGCCTCGTTCTCGTTCTCGCCGAAGTAGTCCTGGCTTTCTTCCTGTTCTTGGAGTCCTTCGAAGTAGCTCCTGTCTGACCAGTTCCTTATATCGTCTTCTCCTTTGTGTTCCTGGGAGGTAGGTGACGTAGCTCTCGAAGGTGCTGTTCCTTGTCCGTGTCCTTCACGACGTAGTTCACCTTCTAGTTCTCGGTCCTTGGCTTCTCTTTTCCTTTGTTCCTCTTCGTCTTCTTCTTCTTCTTGCTGTTGTTCGTAGAAGTCCTGCATCATCTGGTTCAGCTGTTCCTTCACGGAATCACATGTACCTAGGACGAAGTTCATGTGTTCCTTGACCTGCTTCCGGTCTCTTTCGTTCTCTTCGGCCATTTCCTGAACCTGGTGCTTCACGCTGTAGATTTGGGATGTCAAACTTTCCACACATCCTGCAACGTGTTCCTGACTTTTGCGCAAACGCGCAGCTTCCTCTGTGTTCTTCCTGATCGACTCCGCGATCAAGTTCCTTTCTTCTGTAGCAGTCTTCAACGTGACTGCCGCTTCTTTCAAGGTCTGAAGTTCCTTGACGATCTCTTCTGAGCTTTTGCTTGAACTCGCGCTCGCTTCCATGGCTGCTGAGGTTCCTGGTAAGGTGCCTTGACCTGCTACTGGGCGTACTAGTTCCTGGATACCTGAGCGTTCCGCGAGTGTTCCGCAGAGTTCCTTGAGCTGCGAAAGCATCTCACTACATGTTGTTCCATGCGCTGTTCCTGCAAACGTTCCTAGCTCACATGCACTCGTGTCACTGCATATGCCGTCCTGCTCGCATGCACTTGCACAGCAGAAAACATGTTCCTGAAAGTCTGCCTGAAACTCTTCTTCTTGAACACAACTCTCAAAACACTGTTCCTTGAAACTCTGAATCTGAAGACTGTCCGAAATACCTGAAATTCCTGCAAACAACAAAGCTGCAAAAGACAAAGTTCCTGGGCTCTTGATCATCCTTACAACTGCTTTAGCTTGTGTTTGGGCCTTGTGTTCCTTGAGCTCTTCTCTACCTACTGGTTCGTTCTCGCTGGTCTGAAAACCTAGCCAGTGTAACAACAGTCTGATACGCTTCGCTGAAAGGGGCTTGGTTCCTATATCAGCTGTGTTTTCCTTGGTTCCTACTGGGTGAACACTAATTGTTCCTTCTTTGTGGAGGTCTTGAAGAAAAAGGGTCCTGATCTGCAAATGCTTGACTCTACCTACACCTTGCCTTGTAATAATTCCTCTAGCTGCAGAAGAATCCATATACAAGTGTACCTTGCATTGTTTCCTGGTCAAGAATTCCACTGCTTCCTTCAACAAGATAGAATCTGACGCTGCTGACGCTCCTGCGTAGTACTCTGCTTCACCACTGCTCAAGCTAACCGACTTCTGGTTCCTAGAAAAAGAGTAAATGCACTGACCGTCTAAGCAAACAATTCCTGAAGATGTTGAGCGCCTTGTGTCCTTCTTTCCTGCCCAATCTGAATCACTGAAGACTTCCAAAAGGTGGTGTTCCTTGGGCCTTGTTCCTGTAAAGTCGTAGTTACCATTCCTAATGGATTCATTGAGATTACTGAGTCCTCTGGGTGTCTTCCTGTACACTAGATGGTATCCTTCAGTTCTCGACATGTACTGCACTAGGTGGACTAAGTGCTTCCAAGAACCATGTGTTGGTTCCGACATCTTGGAGGCTAAACCTCTCACGGCAAACTGCACGTCAGGGCGGTCCTGACTGACATACAAGAGTATGCCAACGCTCTTCCTGAACGATGCTGCTTGTTCCTGGTTCAAGGTCTGAGTGTTGTCCTGTTCCTGCGACTCTTGGGTGCACGGAGTTGGCTTTGAGGCTTTGCTGGTAAGCTTCAGTTCTTCCTTAAGCTTCACAAGATACTTCGGGTCACTCGTGATGTGGAGCTCGTGATTGTGGTAGCTGAATTTCCTTTTAAGGAATCGGATTGTCTGGTGTGACTCTCCTACTTCAAGTTCCTGCTCTGTCAAGAAGGGGCCTTCAACCTTTAGCTCGTAGGTTTCTCTTAGCTTTCCTAGCTTGGGTTCTAGGTGCCTTGTTTTCCCTGCTGCCTGAATGTCATCTACATGCACAACAAGTATGCTGTTCCTGTCGTCACGAAACAAAGTAGGGCATGCTTTGCTCCTATCAAAGTTCTGCTCTTTGAGGGTTCCTGCAAAATGATCACTCCATAGTAGTGCTGCATCTCGCTGTCCTGGAAGTACTCTTAGCAGTAACAAACCTTCGTTCCTACAACTGGGGTCCTGGTCGCCAAACAGATCCACATATTCCTTTGGGAATTGACATGCACATCGGGTCCTTTGTGGTACCTGCAAGAATGCGTCCTTGACATCAATGGAGTACAAGGCGTGTTCCTGTTGTAGTCCCAAAATAGGGATAAGTCTCACCAACGATGCGCTTGTTGCTGGGCTGAATGTGTCATTCCTTACTTCTGCTGCTTTGAACTCTCTTGCGACTAGCCTAGCTCTCCTTGTCCATCGGCCGTTCCTGAATCGCCAATCGAAGACGAATTTCGTCGTCAACCACTTTGTTCCTTGGTTGCTCTCTTCTTCTTCTGTCTCTCTCTCCTCTTCTCTCTCGAGTTCTTGCAAGGGTTTCCTTGCCAATGCCTTCATCTCGGTGAGTCTGTTGATCTCTGTGAGCATTGCCTCACGATCCAGTTCCTGCAACTGGGCTTCTGCAACTTCTGGAGGTCCAGAATCTTCGCTCTTGAAGATGTCTTGTTCCTCGTCGGAATCGCCAATGTCCGAATACGAATCTTCCCAGAAAATGTCCTCTGTACCTGGTTCTGCTTCAGGTAATTCTTCATCATTGTGCTCAAATACTCTTCCTACGTTGAACGGAGGGTACTTCTTCTTGGGAGAATCAATCTTTGGGATCTTGGAACCTGTTCCTACATCATCAAATTCCATTTTCCTAAGAGGTGCTGGTCCTCTAGCTGAAAGAAGTTCACTTGCCATTGCACTGTCTGGAATGAGTTCTTCTTCTGAGGCTGCGTCCATTTCCTTACTGCTGCTACTAGAAGACGTTGGGTCTGAAGCTGCTTCGTCGTGTTTGTTTTGGTCGTCGTATTCCTGCTCAAGTTCTTCTTCTGCCTTTCTCTTGCTCTGTGCCTGCTTCGCTTTGCTCTCTAGGTAGGTTGTCCTAGTAGGTCCTGACTTCCCTGCAGAGTCCCCGCCTTGGATGACAATCGGTCCTGCGATCGGTCCTGAAGGTGCTGAAGGTGCCGAGTCCTCAACCGACTGTTCCTGAGTTGTTCCATCCACGACAGGTGGCGCCTCTGCAATTGGTCCTGGAATGTTCTTCCTGGGAATGTTCCTTGTTGCCAGTGTAGTGTGCTTCACTTCCCAAGTATGAATTCCTACACTGCTGATTCCTTTCACGTCGAAGTGTTCCACACAACGTTTTGCGCTACGGCTCGTCTTGATGCCGTCCATGTGCCACGTAATGAAAAGGTTGTTGTCTGTTTTTCCTAAAAACACTCCTCTCAACCAAATAGGGTCACCTTTCCTATTGCCACGAGTTCCTGAACGATTGGTCAAAACCAAAAGTGATTCGCCAAATTCGGCGAGCTGGCCCTCGTAAGGCCTTCCTGCCATGAACTCATACGGAGTCATTCCTGTGGAGGAATGGCGATGGTACCTGTTCAAGGTCCATGCCGAGTGCCTGAAAGCCCAACTGAAGATTGGATGTGTATGAGCAATATATGTTCCTGTTCTGTGTTCAAGGTGCCTAATCAAGGTTGTTCCTTGTCTCCTAATGGTTTGGATTGCTCTCTCTGCCATGCCGTTGGTTTCCTTCTGGCCACTGACTGCGTCCTGCAAGACTGTTCCTAGACCTAAAGCTGCTCTCTGCTTCTGGATGACTTGCTTCAGCTTCATCATTGTTCCTTCGTTGTCTGCCTTCAAGTTGATAGTTCCGTATCCAAGTTGAGTACTCAAGTAGGTCACTCCTTCGCAAAGGTGCTCTACAAGATCTTTTCCTTTAGATGCTGTCGGGATACAGACCATGTTCCTACTCCAAGAATCAACACACACAAGACATACTGCCGCTGGTGCCTCATCATGACTTGTTCCTGTAAAACAGAAATCCATACAGAAAGTTGGTCTCGAAGATCTTTCCTTCTCTGGGTTCTCACGAAGGTGTGGAGACTCTTTTCCTTTGCATGCTACACACGTCGGACACCAAGATGCATAAGGTAAGTGTGTGAGATTATGCACTGCAACTTCCTCCGGCTTTGGCTGTTTGGGTACCTTCAGAGGTTCAGCTTCTAGAAACTCCTTGTACTTCTTCTGGCCTGAAACAAGTTCCATGTGCCTTTCTGCTTCCATGATGGATCTACTGAGCCTTCTGAGGATCTCTTGCTTAGATCCAGCTTTTGAAACTCCTAGTTCCTTGCACAGTTCTCTCAGGGCCTTGAGGCTGTTCTGCTGGTTGTACTCATGACCATTGAATGTAAACGACAGTTCTCCTGCAAGTTCGTGCCTGTGCGCTGGTGCTTGGGCCTCTGAGGTCTCTTCCTGTTCTTCTACCTGTTCTGGAATCGTGTCCAGTTGGTGAACCTTCTGTTTTGGTCTTCTGGCCTTGGGGTTCACTGGTTCGATGAGTTCGAATACACTGCGTCCTGTCCAGGATAAACCTCCTAGTGGTTCTGGGTCTCTGTGAGGCTCATCCAAAGTCCAGAACTTGTCATCCTCAAAGAAATCCTTGTTGATCGGTTCTTCTCCATACGTGTACCTGTCTGGTTTGAGGTTTCCTATGTCCACTGGAATGTCATTGGTATCTCGAGGATTGAACAAAGTTTTCCTCAACGAGTTATGGTACCTCGTGAGTGTGGTGCCATCCATGCTGATTGACCATGCATCCTCAGTGTACTCTTCAAACATCTTTCGATCTTCATCTTCCTTAGGGGTGCCTATGAGGTTCAGCGGAAATTCCTTGAGCGATACTAGCGTAAGTGTGCGGTACTCTTTGCTGCCATCGAAGATTGTTCCAAACGGTTCTTCAAGTTCCTCAAACATGATGCTGTGATGCAACAAATACCACTGATCATCATCCTCAATAAGCACTGCTCGATATGCGAACTTTCCTGGTGGAAACATCAAGTAAGTATCAACGTGTTCTGAGGTTCCTAGGCTGAAGTGGACTTGGTAAGGGTCTCGCCAGTTGGTCCAACCAACACGCTGTTCTTCAATGAGTTCCTTCAAGTTCTCGCACAAGTACATAGGGATAGGCTTTGCTTCTGCTTCCCAGTTGACTGCTCTCACAAAGGCTTTTGTTGTAAGTGAGTTGTTGTTGTAGTTCACTGCAATCTTGGTTGTTCCTTCTGTTAGGAAAGTGCCTGTTGCTGTTCCATCTCTGAACTCCCAGCCTTTCTTCAACAGTTTACCTACTGCCAGAAGAGGGTGCACAACCGATGAAATCAAGAACACTTCTTCAACCTTCACAATGTTTCCTTGAATATCCCGAAACTCAACTTCAATAATCCTTTGGTCTGAAACCTTAATTCGGGATCCTTGCGCATCTCGCAAAACTACCTTGGTAGTGTTGGGTGCTTTCCTTCCGTACTTCTTCATCCACATTGGTGCCAACGAAATGTCGGCTCCTGAATCCAGCACAACCTCGATCTCTCGAGTTCTCGTGTTCCTCGCTGCACGCGCAAACCTAGTAATGGTCCTTGAGGGTGCTGTTCTCTCTACTCTGTTCCTTCTAGGAGGATGGTGACATCCGTTCTCACATTCCTGCATGTCTGGGTGCCACGGTGTTTCATGACATCCATTGGGACACTCAAAGTAGTATCCACGGTCCTGAGTTCCTATCGGAGTTCCTTCTAGGTGCCATTGCAACCATGCATCATCACTCACCTCATCACAGTCCTGAAACTCATCATCTTCATCACCAATCCAAAACTCTTCTGTCTCACTTCTCTCTTCCTGAACTTCTTCACCAACAACCCGCAAAACTCTTCCGAAGTACTCAATCTCTATCTCATCAGAGTTCTCACTCATCTCGAATTCCTCCGGAAAGCTTGTGGGCTCGTCTCCCATGTGGTACATGGAGACCATCCTAATCACTGGTCTTTGGGTTCCTTGGCTTGCTTGGCTTTGGCTTGTTGAGGTCTTGTTGGCTGACGAAGGGGCCTGAGTCGAAGTACCTGTAGTGCTCGCTTGCTCGCTCTGGTTTTCAAGGTCAACGTTCCTTGCCTGATAACCCATGTCACGCATCTTCTGCCTACACTGTGCTTCGAAATGTCCATACTTATGGCAGTAGTGACACACTCCTGTAGCTGCTTGGGCTTTTCCTTTACCTTTTTCCTTGTGTCTGAAGAAACCTCTTCCTCGACCTTTGCCTTTTCCTTTGTAACCTCTGAAACCTCTACCTCGGCCTTTCCAGTTGCCTCGACCTCTGCCTTTGCCAAAACCTCCGAAACCTTTACCTTTACCTTTGCCTTTGCTGTCAAAGCCGAAACCTTTTCCGAAGTCCTTTCCACCTTTCTTGCCTTTTCCTTTACCTTTGCCTTTATGGTGAACATAACCTTTGCCATAGCCTTTCTTTCCTTTGTACCATGCTTGGTTGATATCCATTGCTGCAAGACCACCATGGTCATCACCTTTGTCGATCAAGTCTGTTGTGGTTCGGTGAGGTGTTCCTTGCTGGGCTGCTAAAGAGTTAGTCCAACGCTCGGTTGACTCATAGTTCACAAGGTACTGACGAAGAGTATTGTACTGTGTCTTCTCATCCATGTTGAGCAACAAGTGCCTTTTCACGTCAGGTTTCATACCTTGGATAAGAGTAGATACTTTCAAATTCTCCTGTACCTTTTCTCCAGTCGCCTTCTCGTACTTCTCGATGTGTTCCTCATATTCGAGGATATTCTCAGCAATTCCTTTGTTGTGAGCAAATTTGTAGTTGAGAATGTTGTGAAACAACTCCAACGATCTCGCACGATTCGTTGGTTGATATTCCTTGAGTAGCATACGGTAAGCTTCCATACCGTTTTCCTCAGCTACATGCTTTACAACTCGGTACGGCCTTCCTTTAGTGTACGAACAAAGAACACTGTACAGGCGTCGGCTTGTTTCCTTTGCTTCTGCAGACATCTCAGCCATCTTCACTTGTTTATCATCTTTTAGGTTCCTTTCTGCGATGTCCATGATCTTCACCATGTTGGAATCCACTGCTCCAAGCCAGATCCGCATCCTGTTCCTGAACTCTGTCCATCCACTCTTCTCTTCTTGCCATGTTCCTGGGGAAAATGCTTCGGGGCTTTTAATCAGCTTGTGCAACTCCACTTCTCCAGGCTTTCTTTGTTCCTTTACTGCTTTCTCCAGAGATGCTCCTATCTCCTCAAGTGTCGTTGCTGCGTTCGTGTGGGCGTCTGCTAACGCTGTTTGTGCTGTCTTCTGTTGTTCCTGAACTGCTGTCAGGGTTTCCTGGAATGCTTGTGTGAGTCCTGCTTCTCTTTGACTTCCTGAAGCTGCTGAGTTCCTGATCTCCTCTGCTAGTGTCTGTATTCCTTGTAAGGTCTGTGCATTGATCTCGGCAAGTGCCTTCAATGCATCCTCCATTCCTTTTGCTGCTTCAAGGTTGCTGTACACTAGTGCTGCTAAAAGTAGTGACTTGCACTGTTTCCTGCTCACTGCTTGTGCTCTCCTTTCTCCTCTTGTCTTCCTTTGGTGCTTCGAGCGGTTGCTTGCTCTTGCGAAAAACAAACTAGAATAGTACGACAGGGTGATCCAAGTAATCAGTCCCATTGGGGTTCCTAAGAACACTGCTATGCGAATTCCTTGAAATACAACTCTGTTGGAAATGACTTCCTGAACTATCACATGCACGACGTCGTGAAACTTCTTTCCTACGATTGCTAGCTTTTCTACGAAACTGTGAACATGTTCCTGTACAACTTTCCTCAGTACTTCTCGCTGTTGTTTTACTAGGTACCTAGGGGCGTAGCCTGACTCAAGGCTCTCACTCTCCTGGTTCTCGGTGTTCTGGTTGCCGTTCCTGTTCTCTTCCGTGTAGTACTCGCCGGTCACGCTAACGACGCTGTAGAGCTCGTTCATCACTTGGTTCGCGCACAACAAAGCGTACGGTACCATGACTTTTCCTATCTCCACATAGTCCTTAATCGTGTACGCGTTCGTGTTCCTGATCGTGTTCACGTTGGTGCCGTCGGGGTTCACGCTGCACTCGTTGTAGCCTTGCTGGTAGTACTCGCCGTACACGTCATAGTTCCTGTAGCGGTTCCGGTGCGTATTGGGGTGCGTATTGGGCTTCCTTCTGCTCGACCACACTGCCATGAGCTCGCTCTCGTCACTCTCAACGTACGGTAGTTCCTTTCTCCCACGGCTCGCTTCCTTGGAGGATAAGGCGTCTCCAAGGGCAAGTTCTTCCTTGGTCTCCACTTTGTTGCCAAGGGCCTGCCACGGTCTCACCGCCATACTTCCTGCTCCTGGGACCAAGATCATCCCGCACAAAGTTGCGAGGCTTCCCAGTGCGAAACCAACCAGCAGCACCATACATGCTGCTAAACCGTAGCACTTCATGTTCCTTTTCTCTTTCTCTTCCACCAACACTCGGTCGGGGTAGCAATCGCTGCAAGCGTCAAAGTCTCGCGCATTTCCTGCTGTCACGTTGTGGTTACGAAGGTGTCCACAACCTCTGCGGTGGTACTTTGTTCCTGAACGGACTGCGATCCTGAGCGTGGGCATGTTGAGCACTGTCTCCGTCTTCTTGGTGATCTGCTCATTCGCGCGCATCTGCTTCCATCCGGCAACGAGGCAAACTGCCATGGCGCCGAGCATCATGGTTCCTATGGCTACGAGTAGCATCATCGCTGCCAAGGAGGTTCCTGGAGGCAGCTCCGCTACCATGTTAAAGAACGGGCTTCACTAAGCTTCCTACTCTCAAACTGAAGCGGTCACTTTTCCTTGTGGGTCACTGTGTCCGCTGGTCTCGAGCCTTGCACGTCGCGTGTGCGTGACGGCTGTTCCTGTACATTAACTGCACTGCACTAACTGTGTTACTGTTCCTGGCAAGATGTTTAACATTGAGAGAGCTTACCTGTATACCTTTTGGAGTGACCCATACCTGGAGGGGCTTATACCTATATGAGCGACTGTTAGGCTATATATGACCTTCGGGAGAGCTGCCTTGTTGCTCCGGGAGTTTGGAGGGCGGTGGCTTTTTGCAGTTTAACCGTGCAGGCAGCTTTGTACGTTTCGAAGTTGCAAGGCTTTGGGGGGTCAGCTTTCCAGGAGATTACAGAGTGTTGAGGTTGCAGTAAAGCAGGGCGGCGAGAGGTTGCAGCTCGAGGGGTCTCGGTTTTGGGTTGTTAGGTGGCTTTTTTTTCTGGGGAAACGATGGAGGGCTTTCGTCTTATGACCCGAAACTCCCCGAGGCCTATTTCTTGGAATGCACACTGGTGGCTTTGGGCATCTGAGTAGGTCAGAACACATATATAGCAAAACCCGCAAGAATATTATGTTGAGACGGCCCCCGAAGACAATGGAGCTTACAAGGCGACGATAAGCATGTTGAGACACCAGAGCTAGAGATGCCATCACAACAAAAGATATGAAGGAGCCGATAAGCCCAGCATGAATATATTCTGAAGGCCAAAAATATTATAGAGTTACCAGAGCTGAACATCCCAAGATAATCATGCTAAGACGGCCCCCAACATATATTCTCAAACTTAAAAACCCAAGATAACCATGCTAAGACGGCAAACACAAGATGCCAAGGCTTGAAAACCTAAGATAATCATGTTAAGACGGCTCCAGAAGATACTAGAGCTGAAAATCCCAAGATAATCATGCTAAGACGGCCCCCAACATATTCTGAAGCTTGAGAACCCAAGATAATCATGCTAAGACGGCGAAAACAAGATGCTACAGCTTGAAAACCTAAGATAATCATGTTACGACGGCCCCATAAGATACTAGAGCTTGAAAACAAAGGACAATCATGCTCAGACGGCCCCCAACATATTTTCAAGCCCAAAAACCCAAGATAGGCATGTGTTGATATGTGGGCATTTACCCCAAATCCCGGTGCCTGTGTTCATGCCTCCAGTTTCTGGACCACACGAAGAAGCCGAAGTCCTGCACAGCATTTTGCACGAGAGGCCCGGGGTGAATGTTATGATGTGCTTTGCAAAGCTCTCTGTGTGCAGGCAAAAGAGAGAGGGGTCACTCTCAAGCGGTTTGCTGTCTAAGGTAGAAAAGCTCTCAAGTGGTTGGCACTCAAAAGGTAGCAAGGTCGCTCAAATGGTTTGTGCACTCAAAGGTATGAAAGTGTGGGGTAGGTATTGGTAGTCCATCGGCGCTTTTTGATTCGCAGCACGAACAAAGCTCAAGCACACAGGTACAGACGGGATGGAGCACAAGCGGGCTTGGAGTGTGCCACCCCTGGAGAGCCAACAACCTTTGAGTGTACCATGAGAGCCATCTATATACCTTCTGAGAGACACCGGTATACCTGTGTGAGAGAAACTTCTTGTGAACAGGGCACCGGAATCAGAATGGAATGTCTAAGTCGAAGATATAAGCATATACTAAGACCCACCCAAAAAATATATTCAAGCCTAAAATCCCAGGATAATCATGTTAAGACGGCCCCACAACATCCTAGAGCTGAAAATTCCAAAGATAATCATGCTAAGACTGCAAAAGCAAGATACTAGAGTCTCAAAACCCGAAATAATCATGGTAAGACTGCTCCAGAAGATACTAGAGCTGAAAATCCCAAGATAATTATGTTAAGACGGCCCCCAACATATTCTGAAGCTTGAGAACCCAAGATAATCATGCTAAGACGGCAAAAAACAAGATACTAGAGCTTAAAAACCTAAGATAATAATGTTAAGACGTCCCCATAAGATACTTGAGCTGAAAATCACAAGATAATCATGCTAAGACGGGCCCCAACATATTCTGAAGCTTGAGAACCCAAGATAATCATGCTAAGACGGCGAAAACACGATGCTAGAGCTTGAAAACCTAAGATAAGCATGTTAAGACGGCCCCACAAGATACTAGAGCTTGAAAACAAACGATAATCATGTTAAGACGGCCCCCAATCTCGATAACTATGCTGAGACGACCTACCTCTTTGTCTAGGGCTGGCTGTCTAGACTCTCCTCGGCATACACCCCTCTAGGCCCTCGTGGTGCAAAATCCTTAGCCCCATCGGCACACAGTGTGATGTCATCCAGGCTCGAAGAGCACTCACGGATATCAGATCCCGATAGCGAAAACGAAAACCAAACTAGTTCTTCTTGGACTTGAGAACACCTTTGGCGATCTCGATAGCCTGATTCAGCTCGGATGTATCTTTGGCACATGCCAACATAACTCCATCCAAAGCTTCCTTCGTGAGAGGGGCTCCGCTCTCCAGCTCATGAAAGGCGATGATGTGCTGCAGGTTGAGGATGTTCTTCTGGGACACCTTGTGCTGGGTCTTGAGATCGTTGAACACATTCGTGGGGAAGTCGCTGCCGTTCTTGACACTCATCTGTGCCGCCATTTTCGAGAGTCGCTCGTTGGCAGCAATCGCCTGCTGCACGGACTTCTCCGCCGCCGCCGGCAGCTTCCCCTCCTCGAGCAAGGCCTGGTCCTTCTTGTTGATCTTGTAGGAAATCTTGAACTCGTCCATGAGCTTCGCCATCTCCTCGTACTCCTTGCCAGACAAGGCTCGCTGAGCCTGAGTACTGGTCTCCTCAGAAGCACCCTTCTTGACTCCGGCCACCACCTTCTTCATGCTGTACATCTTGTCGCCGTTGTGGTCAGTGCTTTCAATGACCTCCCCGTTGGCGATAGCCTCCTGCATCTTGGAGTCGTTGTTCGCAAAGAACTTCCCACAGAATATCAAGCGAGTGTACGACTCGGTGTGGGCATCGTGGTAGCGATCCTCGTAAGCCTTCTTAGCTTGGACAAACATCGGATCGTTGCACCGCAAACGCAAAGAGCCGTCCGCCTCCCTAACGAACAAGCGGTTCACCACAGCAGTACGAAACGCCCGGGACGGGGTGGACGGCGGCGGACTGTCGTACATGCTCACGATGTAGTCCGGGATCTGCCCCGCCGAACGGAGCTTGCTCCACTTCTCACCTTTTCCTTTGTCACGTCGCTCCTCGGAAGAGACTGGGTCTTTCGTCCAGTTGGCGATCTGGCTGTTGAGGTTACTGGTGTCACTGGTGTCAGCCGTACACTCCTTGTCGATCTTCTGGCCTTTGCCCTTTGCCGTAGACCCCTTGTCGGTCCTCTGGCCTTTGCTCTTTGCGACCTCGCTCGAGAGTGCCGCGGGACGCTTCATGGCCGGCATCTTCAGAAGCCGACTTTCACGAAAAGGCTGGCTTGCCAAAAGCTTGCTCGAGCACCACTACCATGAATCACCACACAATCTCGGCATTCGAGCAAACATGAACTGTAAAGCACATGAAAAGCTATGAAGCCTATACATATAATCCCTCCCTGTCTATGGATATACACTAAATCACCGACCCGGAGGTTTTGCTGCAAAGCCTGCATAATGCTTCCTTCAGCGGATCTATACTAGGTCACCGACCGGCTACTCTAAAAGCCTACATGATCGTTTTGTCTATAGAGATATACTTTAGAAGCTGCCCCCCACCCTGTAATAGTGACCATAAGGATTATATATAGGATTAGATTAGGGCCCTATTATATTCCTATTATACCACTATTACAGGGTGGGGGCAGCTTCTAAGATATACTCTGTATAGGTCACCGACCTCGAGCTTACCCTGACATCTTTGTCTAGATATGAGGACACGAAATTCCCCTATAACCACAACTGCTCCCAACGACTTTCAAAACTCAGAGAACCCTCAAACTTTCTTTCGTACAACGACAGACTGTGCTTTCTATGGGCTGAGGACTGGAGGGGTTTGAAGTTTAAAGCGAGAGTTAAATTACATAATCTTCTCTGTAGATGATCCAGCGACATACAACCACAAACCGCTACAACCCATACCCTCTCAGCATTTCCCAAAACCAGACAACATTATATACCCTGTTGGCTATCACCTTCTAGTCAAAGAGAGGTGTCTAAGAATATGTGTGGGGTGCAGTGATGACATTGGTCGTGGGCCTGGGCTTCGGGGTTTCGGTGGTTGTGGGTGTGGTGTGGCCATGGCACAAACTATTAATGTATCGGTCTTGGGTACACATTTGCTGATGTTACCAGCCACTGCAAAGCATCGACCCCACACAAAAGTTTATGAGGCCACAAGATAAGGCCAAACGAAGTTTCGACGAAGTTTCGACCAAACTTCGAGGGGCCCGGTCGAAGTTTCGACGAAGTTTCGACCAAACTTCGATCGAAGTTTCGGTCGAAGTTTGATGCAAACTCCGACCGAAACTTCTGCACTAGGTTGTGTATATACTGTATATACCAATCGACATACTATATAAACTTCGACCTAAAGTTCGACCAGCCCCCTCGAAGTTTGGTCGAAACTTCGACCGGGCCCCTCGAAGTTTGGTCGAAACTTCGTCGAAACTTCGACCGGGCCCCTCGAAGTTTGGTCGAAACTTCGTCGAAACTTCGTTTGGTGTTCCTTGACAGCTGGTGTGATTTGCTTAAACTCTGCCACAGCTTTGTTTCCCCCAAAGACCACAACTCGCCTTGCCATCAGCTATGTTTCGCATCCCGGAGTACATGTGCATGTGTGTGCCGATGCATACTTGGCTGTGTGTGGATATATATGCAGGACATGTGTGTGGGCCGTCGGATGTTGTCGCTTCTCTAATCTTCTGCTCTTACACATGCTTCGGGGTATCTAGGAGCCCGTATAATCTAAAGCCTTAAGCAACTTACCAAGAAAGCCACAATCCCTTGAAGAAGCCGGCAAGTGCACCCCAGCTCCTCCAGACAATGGATGTAGCCTGGCACAGGGCCGAGGTTTATGGGTCTGGGGTCCCAGCATCTCTACTTTTGCTTCATAACTATAATCCTCGGTGTTGGTTGCTCCGACTTTCTGCTCCCCAGTATATACAGCTTAAACCCTGCATTGGGAGGTTTTGCCATTCTGTTGCAGGGTTGTTTTGACTGGAGATTTGAGAATGTGAGCTTGGTGGTATTTCGGGACTGGGTGTTCAAAAAGAATCTAATCCTCAAAACCTCAAGCTATAAGTCCAGCCCTAGCGGTTCGGAGCTGGGTTTTTGTGGTCTAGGATTTAGGGGTTTAGGAGTGTCAGGCTCTCAAAAATTGAGTCAGTCTCTCAAGGTAAACACTCCAGGTAAGCATTCGGGGTAGACACTCAAGGTAAGCGCTCCAGGTATGCGACGAGCTGGGCTGTTGTGGTTGTTATGTATGGAGAAACTTGTTTTTACGTATTCGGTTTAGGGTGGTTTAAGGCGATAGGATGCTAAGGTTTTAGGGTTTCTTGGTTTAGGACAAACCCGAATTCTGAAATTGCACAAACCCTGACCTGTAACATCAAATTTATTCAAAGCCTGAAGGCTTTCAAAGTTGCACACACTCAAACACACACCCAAGGCACAACAAAGGCACCCTCAAAGCACGAACCAGCTGACACCAGCAGCCCTCCCAACCCTCTGGGGCTGTGCGGTTTTTGGGTTAGGTCGGAATCTTTGGGGCATCATTCTTAATACCATTTATAAGTATACATATATATATAGTCTCAATCGAACATGGAATCTGGGAACCTAAAACCCTAAAAGTTCGTTCGGGCTTCTTGCGGTTGTCGGTCCTAAGCTGTTTTGGTTTTTGAGTTTCCGATACATTGGGCTTGAGGAATCGGGACCTTGGGGTGGCAGCACACATATAGACTGATATGATATATGATGTGGAAGCACGATTCCCCATAGACCCACAAAACCTATAAACCCATATGACGAAAAGGGACAGCACCAGGGCCCTCAGGACTGTAAGGTTACAAAGTTTTAAGGTTTAGGTTCCAGGGGTATGGTGTAGAATATGGAGGGTTTAGGGTTGAGGGTTTAGTGTATCGGGTTCGGGGGCACAGCACTACAGTCACGGAAGCCAAACAATGCGAGTCTTTTCAACACATCGGCCAGCCATCTACCCTCGGGTTTATACTGTGCTGTGACCTCCATTCCGTCACCGGGCCCGGGATCTCGAGAAAACACTACGGCCACGTTTGGGCCCGGATCTCGATGCCTCCTCTCCTCGACGTCTGGATCTCGATGCCTCCTCTCCTCGACGTCTGGATCTCGAAGCCTCCCTTCCTCGACGACGGCTGGATCTCGAAGCCTCCCTTCCTCGACGTCTGGATCTCGAGGAACTGGCTCTCCGGCTTCGTCTGGAGGATCGGCTCGAAGAGCTCTTGCATTTGCTGCCATCCTTGGATCTGCTGCTCTTGTCGCTGCTTGATGCGGCGGCTATCGAAGTCGGACTCAAACTCTTTTCCCTGGCCTGCTCCTCGGTCTTCATCTCGCCATCCTCCTGTGCAGCCTCTTCCTTGAACTCGGCAGGGGTCTCCTCCTCCACCAGAGTGTACGGATCTGCAACGGCAGGAGCAGCCAGTCGACTAGGATTCCAGGAAATCCTCGGCACAGCTCTCTCGGCCTTCAGAGCAACATTTGACAAAGCCGGGTGATACTGGCCATCCAAAATCGCGACCATTCGATCCACCTCAGCATCAGTCTCCAAGGAGATAAAGGCCGTGCAGTGCTGGTTCAGTCGCATCGACAACCCCTTGCGAACCACTTGCACTCGGCGGATCCAGAAATTATGGGCCTGTAGCACTTGCCGAATATCCCATTCTCTCACATTGAAGAAAAGGTTCCTCACATAGCACCGAGGTGTGTCAGCCATGTCGGTGAAACCGGTGGCCTTTAGCCTATAGTATATACTGTAGTGCAGGCCCTAGGCAGGAAGCAGTATATAGTCACCCTAGCGGCGGCAGCAGCAGCAGTAGGAGAAGCCGCAGTATAGTATAGTATCGTATATAGTACAGTACAGTAACCTGTACTATGATATTGTGAATATAGAAGTATACAGGAAAGTGTATAGCAGCAACCGAGTATTTAGCAACAATAACACTGCAGCAGAACCCAACATGTGCTTCAACCTTTCGAGCTTTCTGGGTGCTTCGTTGGTAAGGGGTGCTCGGAACTACTTGAAACATCTCATGGAACACATGAACCGTTCTCGGAAATGCAGCAGCATTCAATTCCACATTTGCATGCAAAGCTTTGTGCTGATGCACAGTGTTTAGGGTTTTGGTTTCGGGGTGTCGAGTTTATAGGGTTAAAGGTTCAGGGTTTATGGTTATTGAGCATATATGAATAGATAAAGGTTTCAGAGGGTTGCTATATAAGAGGGCGGCATAGAGAAAAGCCCCGAGTCTTACATCCCAAACCTAAATCTCTAGTGATACCCAATATACCATATATACCTATAAAATAAGAACCCCCTTTCAACCCGATTATAACTTGAATGGCTTGTTTGGTAGAGGATGGTGAGGATTTAATTTAGGGCCCAGGGTTTTTGTGCACACACAGCCTCTTCTAGGGCTTTGTTTTTATATTTCGGTGTTACGGGTTTGGACTGTTTACGATCTTACCCCCCCTCAAAATCCTAAAACCCGTAAAACCCCAAATCCTAAAAACACTAACCCTAAACCGCAAACCCCCAAACTCCCAACCCCAACCCTACATCCTCGAAAATACATAACACTAGAACATTGTAGCCATATCTTACTTGGACTACAAAGCCTACAAAAAGCCTTAAGCTGACAATCCCAGTGCCACGACCGAGTGAGCCTGCTCGGAGGTAAGATGTCGCCTGCAAGCGAGGGTTTTCGGGCTTCGGGTTTTGAGGTCTGGCTTTATAGGGTTTAGGAGTTTGAGCTTTTCTCTCAAGGTATGGGTCAGCCTCTCACGGTAAGAACTCTCCCCAGGTAAACAGTCACTCTCCCCAGGTAAACAGTCCGGGTAGAACTCGCAAAGCAAACACTCCAAGGTATGCGAAAAGTTGGGTTTAGTAGATGCTTCTGGGTTCTGATTCAGGAATGGGTTTAAGAAGTTCATGGGTAGGGAATGTGTGTGTGTGTGGGTTTTATCATAGACATGGCACACATACATACACATACATACATACATACACACATATAAATATATATATGTATACATATATGTGCAACGAAGGTGGTTTTTGCAAAAGTGCATACCCATCCATCTCGTATTATTTTGTGTGTATGTGTGTGTGCATGTGTTTGCTCATGTTGTCTTTTGTGCATGTGTCCAATACTCATGTACTTAATTATTCAGTGATTGGTGTTTGCTGTGCCAACCGTCTCTTTGAGAAATCCACACCTAAGTGCTGTTAAGGGCTGGTTGATAGTACTTCTTGATAATACCAATGTCTCAGTCTCTGGATTACTTTAGTGACTTTAGTGTTTCAGCACACAAAAACCGTTTTGGTCAGGATCGGGTTTGAGGTTTGGGGTTCAGGTTTAGGGTTTGGGGTTTACGGGTTTACGGTTTAAGGGGTATACCGGAAGCCACACCATCAACAACTGTGTTTTAACCAAAAGACCTGAAACCCTCGAAACCAAAAAAGCGCCAAAACCCGACCGAGCCCATACGAATAAACCCGACCCCCCACAACCCTGTTGCACTGCTTTCCAATGGCTCCACAGCAGCACAGCCACACTTGATCACACAGCCGCATGACGAATAACGGATCGTAGGGATCGGGTCTGTCTGGAAACGAAATCAAAATGTCCAGCTGTGGTGACAAAGTCTACTTCTTCGGATTCTCCAAGTCGAACTTTTTGCCGGCTTCTGCATGAGCCGCCCTGGCCTTCTTCTTCGCATCATCCTCCCCAATCTGAGCCTTGAGGGCCGTCTCGTAGGCAACATGATATGCTCGGCTCACCACCCTCTTCCTGTCGATGCTTCTCTGGCTCGGCTTGCCCTTCTTCTTCTCGATACCGTCGCCATCGGCCTTCGAGGGATTCTTGTCGGGCTTTTCATCGGCCTCCGAGGGATTCTTGTCGGGCTTTCCATCGGCCTTCTGCTGATTGTTGTCGGGCTTTCCTTTGGCCTTCGAGGGATTCTTGCTGGGCTTCTTTTTGGGCTTCTGCTGCTTGTTGTCGGGTTTTCCATTGGCCTTCGAGGGATTCTTGCCGGGCTCTACCTTGGCCTTCGGGTCGTCATTGCCCTTCTCCGAGCTTGCATCGAAATCGTCTGGCAAACCCACAAAAGCAGATTTCCGCCGCAGCCGCACAGCCGGAACCTTCTTGGACTCGCTGCCCTCCTGATTGTGTGTATGTGTATGTATGTCTGTGTGGGATGCATAAAATCTTTGTGGATCTAGAAGCATGATCACAAACAGTATGCATGTGTACATATCTAGGGTGTATATGTATACTCGTTATTCTATATGCAGTCACAACGACACACTCAAAAACATAAAAACTGTGCATGTGTATGTGTTTGTGTGTGTGTGTGTATTAGTTACTTTATAGCTTGCTTGGTTAGATCAGTTCGTTCATTTTTTTGGCTATATATAAGTAGTTAGATAGCTAGCTAGCTAGGTAGCTAGTTCGCTGCTTACTTAGTTAGTCAATTACATGGTTAGTTAGTGTTATAGTCGATTAGTTAGTTGGTTAGTTGGTTGGTGTGTGAGTGAGTTCGTTACTTGGCTACTTAGTTCCCGAGTGAGCTAGCAAGTTTGTCATTTTTGGTATGGTCGTTAGTTCAGTTTGCTTCCCCCAAACTGGATTTATATATGCTCATGTATTTGCTTATGTGCTTCTTTCTATACTTGTATCATATTTGTATGTATATATATATATATATATAGATGTGCATATGCATACGTTTAAGCATTTACAGGAACATAGGTGTGTAGCTATAGGCATATGTCTATATGTACAAACAAATCAACCCATAGCTAAACCATTTTTAAGCAACCTCCAACTACCTGCCCACAAACATCGAAAAGCGCCAAAACCGAGCATCCTGCTCCGACTGCTGCTTCGGCTTCTTGTTCTTGCTCTTGCAGAGATCGTCGAGCTTACTGCTAGAGCTCTTGCCACCTGCTTGCCGGAAGATTTTCAGCTGGGACCTGCCATCCAAACCGATAGGAATTGTCTCTTCGGCCTCCTTGAAGATATCCTCTGCATCATCTCGGCCATTATCGTGTTCTACGAACTTGTGCAATGCCACCGGGGATGAGCTCAGTGACAAGCCGGCTTCGGGCATCGTCTGCTTTCCATGCTTCGCCGGAGTCTTAGATTCGATCTCATCGAGGTCCTCCATGGCCAATGCAGCTGCGAAAATTGCATCGGCCTCCTCCATTGTTTTCGGAACAACAGCAACAATCGTCGATCCCGGCATCGCTGGCGCCCTGCACGACTGCTCTGCCTCTGAGTGGCCCGGCGATGCCACCATCACATGCGGAGGCGACGACACCACACTCGCACTCGATGGCATTCTCTCAGGCTGGCCGCCAGCCTCGTCCGGAGCCCAATCATCTTTGCCGATCCGGAGCAACCTCAAAACTGCTTCGATCCGCTCGACCTCCAGCGGGGTGCACTTCCTGAAGGCCTGGGACCTCGATTCCGGAGCTTGGACTAGTTTCCGGAATTGGGCAAAACCAATCCTAATCATCTCGTCCACATTGTCGATCACATCCGAAATTGCTTTGTTCTTAGAACCATGAAGTTTCGGATCATCCGACTTCGTGAGCTCCTTGATCGCCGCCCTATGCTTTTTCGGTGGGATGATTGTGTTGCATGCCACCTCGGCATAGGCCTGGTAGAGCTCCCCAAGATGACTCAGCCATTGAGGATTTACTGCTGTCTTCCACGTAATGCCCTTGGGCACTGCCAACAAATCCAAAAGGTTTGACTGGCCATCCGGATCATGCTTCTTAGCAAAGGCTTGCAAGGGCTTGATCAAGTCTGAGATTCCTATGCTGGGGTCCGCCACCAGCCTCATCTTGGCATTGCTCTGGGCCATGTCCCCGAAACACCCGGTAGCCGCCACTCCAGGTAAACTAAAAAGACCCCGAGCCCAAGATCTGCCGGTAGAGACAACCCGCCTCATTATATATATATATATATATATATCTAAATATGTATATGTTTTTATGTACACTGAATCCCTCTCAGAGTACACTTATATAGTTTCCCTCTTTCCCAACCACACTCATTTAGTAAAGAAGGTTCATTCCAAGAGTATATCCGCAGATGCATCGGCCAACCTTCCCGACAGCACGGCAAAATCCTCTGAGCTTTAAACACAAAAGCACTGCCAACAGACCTGCCGACTGAACATGGGGCCCCGTGTTTGATGCCTCGTCATAACTCCTCGATCTGCACGACACACATAGGGTCTCTGCCTGGGCAATGTGTGGGTAAGGGGGGCCTTCATGTTGTTGGGGTTCAGGGTTTCGGGTTGCAGATTTGGGTTTTTTGTGGAGAGCTGTATGGCTTCAAGATTTAGAGTCTAAGATCTCTTAGGGATGCTTCGGGCTTGCATGCACAAGAGCTCCAAATGGGGACCCTCAGAAACAATGCCCCACCAGAAACCTAAACCCTAAACCACACATCCATTAAAAAATCCACAAAACTCTAAACCCCTAAAAACTCTAAAGCCCTGATCACACGAACCCCGAACCCGCAAGAGAAAGAGAGCCCGAAGCAGAAACACTGGAAATTTCCAAAACTCTTATTCTATAGATTTGACCCAACCCCCCCAACCCCCCCACAAACCCTGCGAGGCAACTGCCTTCAGAAGGCAGAGAAACTCTCGTGGTAGCTCTCCACAGGTGCCTTCTCATGGGTGGTGCAAGACTCTCCACAGAGGTAGATTTATCTCTCTCCAGGTATATAACACTCTTCCCTCCAGGTAGCACCTCCACAGGTATAACCGACTCTCCAGGTATACTTATTTACCTTTCTCAGGACACTCTCCAGGTAGCTGTCTCACATGGTAAAGGTTCACAACCTTCCAGGTAACAGACTCTCCACAAGTATATATATAAAGCTTTTTCACGACAGTCTAAAGGTAGCCGTCAAGGTATGAAAGTTCCTCCTTCGCACACTCTCCAGGTATGAATTTCACGACACCCTCCAGGTAGCTGTCTCAAGGTATAGTTCCTCCCTCCAGGTAAAAAACACTCTCCAGGTATAAATCCGCGACTCTCCAGGTAACTCTCAAAGTAGAAAGGTTGTTCTTCTTGTGTGTGTGTGAAACTTCGCACAAAATGAGAATGCGAAGAATGCCTACAAGATGGATACAAATTATAACATGATGTGTAGGTATACACCGATATGTGTGCTATATACAACATATATATATATATATATATAGATGTATAGATGTGTGTCAAGGAACCTGTAAACATACTACAAAAACATACATACATATATAGATATACATACACATACATACATACGTAAATACATATAAACACATATGTACAGATATACATGCACATATACATATACATATACTTATACATATACATATACATATGATCTGGTTACACTCGGACCAGCATGGGAGACGCAGCCACTTCTCTTTTTCATGCACGATGCCGAACTGGCTGCTGAATGAATCGTGAACGGTGGAAAACAGCCGAAAGCTCAGAGCATCAAGGCTTGGCCAACAACTCTGAGCTTGGTGAAATGCCCCCTGATGTACACTAAGAAGGCGGAGATGGGGATGGACGGTGGGAAGGCTTGAGCGGCATATTAGCGGCCCACACGTTCCACACTTCATTATCGAGTGAACTCTGCCCATGATCTGGTTACACTCGGACCAGCATGGGAGACGCAGCCACTGCTCTTTTTCATGCACGATGCCGAACTGGCTGCTGAATGAATCGTGAACGGTGGAAAACAGCCGAAAGCTCAGAGCATCAAGGCTTGGCCAACAACTCTGAGCTTGGTGAAATGCCCCTCATCCCACATCCTTGTGAGAACTGGCCATGGAAATTGCTATCTCCCTGCACAGCATAGTAGGGTAAGGCTGCGCGCGGGAGGCCCACCAGACACCCGTGCCGTCTTTGCCCGCAATGTGAATGTGCCGCCGTCCTGTAGCGCTGCAGCGGCCATGCGATGCTGAACAGCAGCGCAGAAGAGGTAGATCACAATTGTGGCTGAGAAGACCCGTGCTCCTGCGCCACGGCACCCGGTATTGGCAGTAATCTACCTGCCGCAGCTCAGCGCCAGACTGCATGAGCACTTTCATCTCCTTTGTGAGCCAACATCTAGATGTCCAAGGGTTTTCAATTACCCACGGCGTGCCTTGTTTAGAGAGCAAGAGGGCAAGATGGCATGTAAAGCGGAGCAGTTGGTTCCCCAGCTCCACCTTGCACTGATCGCTTGAAGAGAGAGGAGTCCGCCCGTACAGGAACAAGTCATCATCCCTGAGCGGAGGGGGACCTCCATCCCATTGGCGAGCTCTGCTCCAGCTTTGACATGGCATGCCAAACCAGACCAGAACAACGTTATGACGGCTGATGAAACTGCGCACTGAAGCCTCCACTTTACTGTCAAGTAGGTCGCAGGCCGATCCATAGTCAATGTCATAGGCAATGACATTGAAACCCTGCTCAGCGAAAGCTTGTGCAAGATGAGCTGTGCCACTGAAGAGCTCGATGACCCATTTGTCGGTGGCACCTAGGCGCGAGTGAAAAGTCTTTGGGCCTCTCTTGGAAAATCCTCGGCTGCCTGACGAGCTGCCTGTTGCACCTGCTTCGGCAGCTTCTGGAATTCTTGGTTGACCCGTGCATGGGCCTCGTACCTTTTTGTGGATTTGTCGCTCATCCACCTGCCTCGCTTCTTGATTTCTTGAATGGTTCGGTATCTTATCAAATGATCGTGCGACGGTCCTGAGTGCCGTAGCTGGTAAAGGACTGCGTGATTTCTGGCGAGCTTGATACTCACCAGAGCTTCCTGCCAGTGATTGCGGAGTTGATGATAATCCACACCGAGCAGGAGATCCCCCGCTTGGCTGCCACGCAATCGTTCCAACATTTTGCCCAGGAATGGCACCGTAGGACTGTCCAACATCACGGATTCGTTGGACAAACACATCTTGGAAGTTTCCATCCGCTCCTCGGGATGGAGGTTGAGCGTGTAGTGCGGATGAACAACCGAAGGCACCACGAGATCTTCGTTTCTCGCGCTCAGCGCTTCTCCCGGACGTAGGTATGCCACGAACATGAGCATTACTGCCACCGCAGATCTTATCTGTTTCGCTTTCAACAGAGTCAAAATGAGGTATGCCACTAAAGGCCATGGTAGAGGTGGACGCGTCCGACCTGGATCCAGCTTGTGCCACCCTTGTAGAGCACGTCTCGACCTCGGTAGGCTCGATTTCTGGGAAAAGGAAGGGAATGCATCCACGACTGCGGCCAGCGACTTGGTGCCTTCTCCCAAATCGCAACCTTCTTCGAACAAATGATTGAGATACTCGCAAAAGGTGCCATCTAATTTCGTCTTGTGAAGACTCAAACTGTTCTGCTTCGCAAAGGCCCTGAATTGCCGCATCCTTTGAGCATAATCCTTGGCCACCTCCATTGTGATGGCTGCACGTTCCAGAGGAGTCTGACCCTGAAAACGAGGCTCCATCACATGCTGATCCAAATATTTCCTTCGCTTCTCGGCCTTCACCTCCTTGGTGGGGCCATCCAGTGATATTCGGATGGCAGCTTGGGATCGTTTGCGACTCGTCGGAGTCCTGGTCTGAGAACTTTCCGAATGCAGTTCTGACATCACCTGGTTTGCCAGAGGATTTAAGCAAGGATTGTTTGGACGAAGACCCTTTGAGATCCCCAGCAGCATGCTGCACACGCAGATGCTCCCACTTTCGTGAGCCCGCGTCTGCAACGTTCCACTCACTAGGCACCCATCTGCAGGTCAACGATGCACCAAGCGCAATGACAAGGCAGGCTAGACGCCTGCAGACCTTCAAGATGCTCATAGATGAACTACGCCCCTTGTCTACTGCCAACACCATGCCAAGGTTGTCATTGATGTGCAAGTGTCTCTTGCCAAATGCTTCTAAGCATCTTGCTTTATGACGAATAGCAGCAACAATGCCACGCCCTTCTAACAAGGTGATGTGCTCATCAAACTGCATGTGTTGGCTGAATGCAAGGTGCCATTCTTCAGGTGCCATAAAGCTTTGGGGTAATTCGTAGAAGTTCTCGCTGAGCTCGAATGGATCCAAGCTGTATGTTCCTTGGGGCTTAACCGTGGAAGGGTCCTCGAATGGGTCCCCAGGTTGTTGTAACACCATGCGCGGCCTGCTCTCGGGTGAGACTCCTTTGAACCTCCAGTTTTCGCGAGTTTTGCCAATGCTTGATACTTGGGAAAGCGATGCACTTCGAAGACAAACGGCTATGCCTGAAAGCGAAGCATCCGAAGCGCTGACTCTTTCCGACCAAGGGCGCGTCAAATCAGTTGAGCACACCCTCAGCAGGTTGGAGATCCACCTGGCTTCTCGTGCAGCATTTGACCACAACCGATGTTTGCCCTCACCAACGCGCTGCACAAAGTCATAGAGCCCGCGCATCGTGCTGAGCAACTCTCTACGGACCATCATGAAATGCACCGCGTGTCCCAAAAGTTTCTGAACAGCCTTAGCGCTCACACGCGGCCTCCGAGAAAGCCACTGGAAGCACACCACCACTCGATGGAGCCTTTCCGGAATGGGTGTGACCAGGCCCCGCTTGCCGTCAATGCGAAAACCCAGAGAATCAACCGTATCAACCGCATCAATCTCTTCGTGTACCAAAAACCCCAATCGACGAAGCCTGGAGACGGCACCGTCTTTGGCGATCTGAACCTTGCGAGCATCAGTGCCGGCAACGTTAAGGTTGTCCGCATAGGGCAGCAAAACTGGCTCACCACTGCTAAGGTCTGGGGCTGGTTTGTTGTCTACCAAGACCCTGTCGATGCTGAGACCTGACCCAAGCATTGATTGATGCTGATGGACTCGTTGGGAAATGTACATAGCCCAACTCCACCCCATCGGAATCACTCGAAGAACGGGATACACCCAGCCTCCACGATCAGTTCCATCCCATTGGTCTCCCCGAAGCCCCCACCTGCGTGCTTGAGCTGAGGTCACCGGAGGCAAACAGAAGAGTGATCGTAAACTGGAGGGAAGCTGCAAGCTGTAAAAGTAATCCTTTATATCAGATTGCGCCATGTACAAAGTCTCCCCCTTCTGAATGGATAGCTGGCTCCACGATGCGCCTGATCCAAGAGCCAACGGAGGAGGAGGACGAAAGCGTCGATTTACACCTCGACAATCCAAAATAAGTCTGAGCTTCTTGTTTTTCTTTATGACGAAGAATGGCGTGACCAAATCTTTGGGCTCTGACGTGAAGGAAATCATGCCAGCGTCTGCGAGGTCCTTTACAAAGACGCTGTATTGAGCAGGATCCTTCTTCAGAACTTCATCCATATATGGACTGAACCCCTCATGGCTCTCGATTTTCTCTCCCCACTCATCTGAATTCAAAAGCATACATCTGGAAGGGTCCTCTACGATGTCTCGGCCGCTATCGTCAAGCACGTCACTGAGTCCCACAGCCTGATGACCACAGGATGGTATGCTGACTAGGCCCCTCTCGTAAGGACGAACCGTCGTCGAGGCCTCGTTGCCATCGTAGGCGAGGCTGGTCTGCAGGAGCTCTTGAACAGCCCCACGCTCTGACAAAAATGTACTCGGCAAGGAACTTCTGGCCACTGCCTTGAAAATCTCATGCTGCGCCGCCCTCTGAGAAGCCGTACAGCTTGAGCCACAAAAGTCACCATCTCGGCTAGGAGCATACATCTCATTCATGACCTGGATGATCGAATTAGTTTGCTCGACATGTTGTCGAACTTTCGCGCGACGGCGCCTAGAGCAGATTGACGAACCTGAAGCTCGAGGCACCTCCTCGCAAAGTGGCAAAGGAAAGAGCTCGCGGTTGCGAGCAGCCAAGTCATGTGAGTCTCCTTGAAATGAATTCCCATGTTTGTTCATGCAGTTGACCTCTGCTTCTGGCATCCCCTCGGTCACTGACGATACCAGCCTTTCTGCACTCATGAGCCCCCGCCGCCATCGGCCTGGGCCTTTGCTTTGGCCTTGCCGCGGCGGCGTGCTTCTTGCTCCTCCTTCGCCTTGCGGGCCTCCTTGAGGATCGCCGCCTCATTCTTGAGCTCTCCAGCCACATAGGCAGAAAGGTCGCTGTCGACACCCGCTGCCGTCTTCTTGTACTTCCAACCCATGTAATGGTCAGCGCTGCTGTAGTCTGGATTGCTAGGAGAAGCTCGATGGGCCTGACGAATCACCTGCAATCGTCTGAATATGAGCTCGGCCGACTGCAATGCTGGCACATTCAATTGGTCTACCATGATCATTGCATCCATGATTCGTGATAAGCATTCATGCTCATATGTAGATCTGTCTCCACGAGGGATCTCCGAGGTTCTTAGCCAATGCTCGTGGAAAGTACTGGGCGTGAACTGCTGATCGCGCATGTCTTTAAGGAGCTTCAGAGCCGAACTTGGGCCTGACAACTGGAGCCCACCACCTTGTGGAGGGTCATCGTCCATGAGACTCACCGCAGTTGAGAACTCCTTGCGCCTCACCCCCTGAGCATCGAAGGAGATGGGCAGAAGTCTGATGTCCGTCAACCGATGCTTGGACACTTCTGCCGCGGCCACTTTGCGGACGAACAGCACACTTCCGCCTTCGGGTATCATCCCTTTGTCTCCCATCAACACGTGGCCATTTGGCAACGGGTTGGGATCCATCGCAACCACATCGCCACGCTTGTACATGATGCCGTCTTCTACTGCGATCCACGTGTCCTTGTCAGACCCAGCCGGTGCAACCGCAACGGGTGCACCGCCGTCCGGATTCAAGGGCACAGGAAGGGCTGGACCACCGACAACCGCCGGAACCCCTGCTGCTCCAAGTATCCTTGCTGCTTCAGCCTGTCCCTGGTTGAAGTAGTTGCGAAGATCCTGAGGAGTCAGTGGAGCAAAGCTGTAGACGTTCCGGGGGTTAATGCGAGGTGGAATGACGCCATCTGCACCACACATGTGGAAACCGACAAAATCTGGATTGCTGATGCTCATCTCTTCTTCATACAAATCGTGATCCGGCGTGAGAATGATCCAGCTCGAGCCCTGTGTAGGTGCCAGAAGAACCCGCATGTGCCATAAGGTAGGCCTCTCGCCGTAATTCACTAAGGCAATGTCTCCTGGGTTCATGATCACAAAGTCAGCTGAAGGTTCCTTCCAGGTGCGCCGTAAACTCCCTTGCCTTTGCGAGGCAAGCTGGGCTCAGATGACAAAGGCCTCTGATGCAGCCAGAATCCCAAGCAGAGCAACGTAGTGAGCAGAAGCCCCACTCCTAGAAGAACGAAGTTCCACTGAGATCCTTCTGGTGCACACTTGCAGACACAAGTGCAAGGCGAGCCGACGGCCTCCACTTTACTTTCACCTCCCAGGAAGTCTTTTCCAAGCCAGCCAACAGCGACAGCTGCGGCTAGAGGAACCCAGCTCACATCCATGGCCGAACCTAACTCCCCTTGAAGGCTTGAGCGGCATATTAGCGGCCCACACGTTCCACACTTCATTATCGAGTGAACTCTGCCCATACTTGCATGTGAACATATATATATATATATATATATATATTGATACTGTACATATTCAGACACACGTATATATGTATACACATACATACATTGTACACATACATGTACATATATATATATATATGTATGTATGTATGTATGCATGTACATATATATATATATATATATATATTCACATAAAATCAGGCCCCAAACTTCGATCACTGACCCCTTCAAACTTCGACCACGTGGCGCCGAAGTTTGAACGAAACTTCGTCGAAACTTCGGCGCGGCGCTTCTCGCATCCAACCCCATGATTTTAACTATTTCCTGTGATTTTGACTATTTCGAAGCCCCAAATTTTAACTATTTCCTAGCATATCCAAATCAATCAATTTAACTATTAGTTGTGATTTTCCCCCCGAAACTAATAGTTAGAATTCTGACTTATCTGATCTATTGGGCTTCCAGACAGGGGGTTCGGGGGGGCGTCGGGAGCGAGAGCACAGGGCTGAGAGCACCGATGAGGCGCTCTGAGAGGTAACTTTCTGCAGGCGGTCGCCATGCAGGGTTGCGCACCAATTCTCCCTATTTTTGGAAGCCGCGGAGGTGCAGGGTGGCGGGACGGCACTTCGCGAGGGCTCCACCACTGCCTGGGGCATAGGCCACGGCTCTCGCTCTGGGTCTTTGACGTTCCTGCCTCGGGTGAAAGGTTCCCACACACACAGCAGCACTCAAAGACTGCAGGAGGCATCACAATTAAGCAGCCGGAGTTGCAGCCTGCGACTGTTGCGACAGCTGCATTCACAGCAGCGCAGACTTCTAGGGCATCCCGGTCCTTAAAAGCCTCCGTGCACTCGAAAGCCTCGGCCGCGAGCAGAGCGCGACGGAGAGGTTTCCAGCGGAGAGCGGGAAGAAGAGCAGGGCAGACGAGGAGCCCAGGCAAAGCCGCGCTTCCCCCAGCGCCGGGCATCCGCGGCGTCTGCGTCTCGCGCGTTGTTGGTTGGTTCTCTGCCAAGAACGTAGCATCCTCGCAGGGAGCGCTGCCGCACTGCCCCCTCCTCCACTGGCGGGGCCAAAAACCAGAAGATGAGAGCCTCGGCATCGCCCCAGAGGCCTCTGCGCTTCAGATCCCCTAGGGGCAGAGAGCTATAACTAGCCGCAACAGAGCCGAGCGCTGCCCAGGACGTGCCGCCCCGTGTAAGAGCGAACAGGCCACGGTCCTTGTAACAAGCCCAAGCGTCAAATCCTAATGACACTTCTTTGATCGTGATCAGTCCCAGGAACGAACTATGGCTGCTTGGATGGTCCTTGCTGTGAATTCCCACATTGCAAGGACAGGGCAGTAGCAACAACTTCTTCTGCATCCGAGGATCGTCGTGAGAATCGGCGTCAGCTTGCGATCAACGAGCGTGCGGTCATCAGCTCCTATGTCTGCAGCACTTTGGAAATCCACATAGGTCATAGGTGTTCGCCAAGTTAGAGACGGCTACAACCGGGACCGCGACAGCATGATCGCGGGGGTCCGCGAGGCCTACGGCTGCTCCAGCATCCGAAACGTGAAACCATTGCAGATTCACATGACCACTAGCTGGCATCATAAACGCCACCAGTACAAATTCGCCCAATGGGCGCGTCCATTCCCAGCATCGTCGTCACAGGCATAGCACCAAAACGGGTGCCCCGAGCACCGTATTCCCGCAACACGGGCATATCGCCCAAGCAAAGGTGCACTGAGCTCTCCGAGAACCGCATCGCACCAAACCATGGCCTCCTCCAAAGTGCATTTCGCACCGCATAAAACGGAAGAACCTGCCTTGGGGGGGTCACACATAATGTGGCATTCGGAAACACTGAGCAAGGGAAGGCCTTGTCTCACCTGTGGGCACTGTGACCTCTAGAAGCTCACACACGACTGCACAGCTTCTAGACAGTACGACATGTCGGGAATCAGTAACAAACAAAGACAGCTGCACCACCTGCATAAGTTCGACCCAGCCTCGTGTGCTGCATTTTGCGGATGTCACAGCCGGTGCCCACACGGAGCTAAGAGGAGCCGTTCGCCCTCCCGGAAACAAGGTGCACTCCACACCATACTTCGACTTCATTACACGAGGAAGCTAAGCGTGGGCCCTTTGGTCGAAACTAGCTGCCCTTCCATCATTTCTCTTGCCTATGCACCGACACTGCCATCGATGTCGCATTCGCGGTAACCATCATCGCTCACATTGCAGCGGTTGCACGATAGGAAGCGTATGTTGCGCAGTCTGCAGCTGCTCCTAGGTCCTAGGTGGCGCCACTACTGCCAGCGCACGCACCGTTTCCCAGTTCCTCAAGGGAACCCAAAGCCACCGCTCAGGGTAGCAGCATGCACGATAAATGTTACTCAGAATTGCAACAGATTACGGCGACTTGGATCTGTCGCACCGACCCAAACCTGGGAAGGAAGCGCGCACGCGCACGCGCCGGAGATGGGCAACTGATCCTTTGCTGTCGCCAACACCCAGGATTGAATGCGAATGAGATCTGTTTCGTAACAGCAAACGCTGTACGCGCACGCGCCCTCTAACAACACGGATCTGTCGCCAATCGCTGCAATCACCCAGGAGCAGCGAAGGCGTTGAGAGGCGCTCGAACTCCCCCAGCAAACGCTCTGTGAATCGACCTGTTTGAACCCCTGAAGGCGGCAGCCTGCTCCCCCCCCCCCCAGAAGGGGACGCGAATCTTCTACTAACACAGTACAGGTTGCCAAGAGGCGCACCCCGCAACACTGGGGGTCATGTAACTCCAGCATTCGCTAAGTCAAAATGCTGTTGTCAGAGGATATTAGGATATGCATTGCGCGCTTCATATTAGACTGGGCCTGTACAGCACGTCTGTCGTCAGCAACATTTTGCATCACACCTAATTCATCAACCAATATTACATCAGAAGACTCACGAAATTGCTTTTGCCGGTCCTGAGGCGGCACTGCCCCACTGAAAGGATTGCACCAAACATGCTGCAAAAGCATGGATCTGATTCAGACCTCGCTGCTGATCCGACCCTGCGCTCGGAAAAGAACCTCTGGACTGTAGCGAATGCAAACTCTGAAGTTGGAAATGCTGCACATGGTGCAGCTGATGCTGCACGCGGATCGCGACGCCACCACATCGCGCTAAGGCCGTTAAGGTCTGTTCAGCTGGGTTTAGGCCAATTGAGCCCCTCTAAAGACCCAACCTAAGGCAAAAACGCATTTTGCTCTAAGGTTGGGTACTAAGACTTACTAAGACCATCTGCTGAACATCTTGCAGCTGATCCTGAAGTGCAACACCAAAGCCGGCATCAATTGAGCGTGCGCACTAATAAGCTTGGGTATGCTGCACATCTCACAACTGATGTTGCACTTCACGGCGCCACCGCTGCCCGATCCCAGGTGATCATGGACTCATCACCTCAGAGCGCAACTCCCGCTCACTTAGACGCTTGGACATGGAACTGCTGCCCGATGCTATACTCCCCTGCTGTTGCAACCACTGCAAGCGTGGCCCAGACGAAAACGGATTCAGAAATCAGGACTGCACCACAGGTGCACTAAGAAGCTTGGGTATGCTGCACAGCTTGCAACTGACGTTGCATTTCACTGACTTCGCCATCGCTCAAGCTGATCCCCTGTGACCACGGATTCATCACCTCAGAATGCAACGACTGCGCACTTAGAAGCTTGGACACGCTGCACACCTCAGGACTGATTCCTCACTTCACTGCTGTCACCACCACTGCAAGCGTGGCCCCAGGTAACCACCAATTCATTACCCAGGATTGCAACACATGCACACCGCATAGCGCAAAATTCTTGCCTACTCCAGAGAAGCGATCACGAAACCAACAAGTGACCACAGTTCCGTCGCCCAGGATTACACTAAACATGCACTTAGAAACTTGGATCTGCTCGATGCACGCCACTGCCATCGCCACCAGAGCTGGCATGACTACGGCTGAATACAAAACCGTCATCCATGACTGCAACAATGCCCAATTAGAAGCTTGGGACAGCTGCACATCTCGCAGCTGCTGGTGCATCAACTGCGGCGTTACCCCAGCTAAGGATACGGCCACCACCCATGAGATTGCAACGAACACTCATATCGTACCATGCTGCGCAGTACGGCTACGAGCATGGCCATAAGTGACCTCGGAGCCAACAACCAGGATTGCAGCAAATACGCATTCAGAAACCTTGGATCTGCTGCACATATCGCAGCTGATGCTGCGCGTGACTGTTGTCGCCAGCACTGGCCGGGGTGGCCCCCTCAATCACAAATCTGGTCAGAGCTGACCCATCGGCAAGAACTGAGTTCAGAGGCATAGATCTGCCGCATGTCTCGAGCCGAGTCTGCACTGCCAGCGCAAAGGGGAAGTCTAACAGCATTACCACCTAAAATCAAGGCCATCGTGAATGACTTGGATCTGCTGCATTTTTGTATGTTGACATCGAACAATACCGCTGAAAAGTGCAATCACAATCTGCCTCGTTGCCCCAGGAACGACAAAAGTCGCTGCCAAATAGCCGTAAAGCGGCCAACATGACCGCACATCTTCAACAGGCTCCAAGGAAAAGCCCTAACCAAGAAAAACTGATCTGGTGCAAAAAATCTCACCGCTGGTCCTGGACTGCGTTGTTGTCCCAACACATTCAGAGCCCCAGATCCGGAACTGGGATTGCAGCGGATGCACCGCAACAAGTCTAGAGCCGCCGCAGAATTGCAACTGATGGCCTATTGCACTGCTGGAATTGCAACTGATGGCCTATTGCACTGCTGGCGCTAGCCCCCGATCCAACAACCAGGATGGCAGCCACTGCACCTTGAGAAACAACGTTCTGTTGCGCAAATCAGTGCTGACGCGGTACGTACATGTTTAGCCACGCAACAGTGTTCCTTGTAAAACACCGGCCCGTATTCCGCGGCACTCTCACAAAAATGATATGCCCTTGTGGGAATTCTTTGCGACAGCCCTGCATTTCTGCTATGGACTCGACATGGTTTTAGTTAGTCGGGGGCATCAGAACAAGCAGTGCACAGCCTCGCAATGCCTCGCATGCACGGTATACCTCTGATCGTAAGCCCAAAATCTGTCCTCCAACGTCGTTTATGTAACAGAAGCGTCCTTGACAAAGACGACTTGCAGGCCGCACGGCTCGCTGTTGCACTACATGATGGTTATCGGCCCAAGAATTAATAGAACCTCTGCCGAACGTCTTGGATATGACTGTGCCTGAAGGGAGACATGACATCGGATTGAACACAGGTGGTGCTGTGTTCGCATGTGACGTAGTCTTTGAGGAAGCTTCACTAGATGAAGCAAACAAACCTTGCACACACACACACGAACCTGCACTGGCTGGAATAGCTGTAGCATAGCATTGTCCATCTCCTTGGTGACGCATCGCGGTTGTGGGCTCAGCGATGAAATGAAGCCATCCATGTAGCACACGGCGCTGCGAAGTGCACGCCAAGCAGCACAAATCCTTCAACGTGGAAACCCTATTAAACCTCGGAGCCTGAAGCCTGAACCGTAAGCCGTCAAGCCAAAAGCCCTCAACCAAGGCTCAAATTTTGCCACAACGAAAGAAGGGAACGGGAGCAGAGGTCATGCGGACCGTTGAGTGACGACATTTTCGGGATTGTCGCAGGGCCTACGTCGTAGGGCCGTAGGGACGACCAAAGGATCCCGCCATTCATGCCCGCGCTAAGGCCTCAACTCTCGGCACTATTTGGAGCTGGCTGGCTTCAAGTGTCAGTACCGCTCCATTCATCTTGCCGGAGGACACCTGTCCAAACTACATGAAGTCTTCAGACTCAGCGCTAAGGGTGTTGCAGGGTACATGGTTCAGTGGATGGTTGAAGGTAGCCGCGCAGTTTGATGCCGCCTCCGAACCCCGCTGCATTCCGCAATTGCCCGATAAAAGAACAGCATGAACAACAAGAACCTTGAGGGAATGATGACATGCATGTGGGCAAATATGTGGCACATGCATAGGGGCAAATAGTGGCACAAGCGGCAACCTGCTGACTCTATCCGCCTTTATCCGCGAAAAGTCCGATTGCTGTTTCACAGGTTCGCGAGTCGAGGGTTCTTTCCCGGTCAGCACACTAAAGCTGCTGCAAAGGTTCAGTTCGGGACGACGTCAGAACCAAGTGCGGCCAGGCACCGTAGTCAGGATTAGCCGGGAACACTGCTGTGAGCAGCAAACTCACATCCGCCCTTATGCGTTGCTGAGGACAGCGTCGCGTTCAACGATGAACGCCTGCCAAAGCCGGTTTTAGGTCAGCGCTGGACGGCGTGCACATGATCATGCCATAGAGCTCTTCGAAATTCAATGGACGCCTGCCATCCGTGGAGGAAAGAAGGGCTCGTCCTGACCAACACCCTCAGACTGGCTCAACGACTCCGCAGATTGCAGCTGAAAAACCAAGAGGCAACTTGAACGTGGACCCTACGCTGCAGACATCCGCAGACCTTGTCTGCCAGAAAGTCCCAAGAAGTCTTCCTTCATCTGCAGGCCAAGAAAGACAGCGCCACCCGCATCGGTGCCAAGCTTCTGTGCTCAGTTCGTCTCAGTTCTATTCAACCTTGCTTATCCTCACAGTCGATCAAGTTGGCTTGAAAGGCAAACACGAATCTGCGGCACACGATTACTGAATCTACTCATGCAGGTAGCTTAGCGCAACAGGCGGAGCTGCCCGCTGCAACAACTGGCTTTGGCTAGGACATCGGCTTTCCCAAGCTCATCCGACTCTTTCCCACACGCAGCTCGGCGATCTGGGCAAGTGAAAAATGACAGCAGCATTATGGGCCTCACCAGAAACAGGTACTTTGCCAGCCACGAAATTGAAACAACTGTTAGTTGTACAATTGCACAAGTATTGGCTGTCCTCTGGTCATAGACCTATCAATACCTATCATGACCAGTCATCGTATGATGCCGATGGCATTCTCTGTATCAAGCCCTGGTTGTAATGCAGCTGCCACACTGAGCGCATCTAGCTGGAGTTGGGACCATCATTGCTACCGCCAAGACAGCTCTTGAAGAGCTCTTGACACCTTCGAGACAGAGCCCAGGGCCCATTGCCAAGCCACGGCTGGCGCCGCTGAGAACAGCTCTTCGCGACGTGTGCTGTGGTGGTCGCCGTTTTGCCGCCTCTGAGGTGCTGCCGCCCGACAGCCCAGCTCGCCTGCATGTGTGGTCCTTGGCCAGCAGCCTGGGCCACCTCCTCGAGGATTCGCGGGCCTCCTGTGTGGCACGCGATGTCCACCTCCGCAATCGGTGTGGGCACCTCCGGAAGCCCAGCCTCTTTAAGCAAAGTGGATAGAAACTTTTGGGTTCCACTGCAGCAACACCATCAGGCAGACATCTGATGCAACGGTGCCGGACTTCACTTTTTGGCCAGATGCACCTTGTGCAGCGATGTTGAAAAACAAGTCTGAGCCATTCAGGCTTAGCGAACTCGAGTGTGATTTACACTCCGGGTGATATTCAAGCGCATCTGTACGAACATCTCGAAAGGATGTCAGGCGCTTGCGTGGTGGTGGGGTTGGATGGCGGCCCCTGAAAAAGCTTGAGGAGTAATTCAAGCGGCCATATCGTTACGTTCGCACCTGCATCAAAACTCTGCTCAGCAGAAACAATGATGCAACGGTGCCGGACTTCACTTTTTGGCCAGATGCACCTTGTGCAGCGATGTTGAAAAACAAGTCTGAGCCATTCAGGCTTAGCGAACTCGAGTGTGATTTACACTCCGGGTGATATTCAAGCGCATCTGTACGAACATCTCGAAAGGATGTCAGGCGCTTGCTCCCCTATCCGCTATGCGTTCTTCAACTGAGGCAGTATGCCGATGACAAGTTCCCGGCACAGCTGAAAAGGATACGGCTGGGCCAACGAAGTCATGAAACGGCCGTCTGGCGCTCGACCTCGAAGCGCTACATGGCGCTTACCCGTGCGACTGCAGCATAGAAAACTGCCGCGACATACGCGGGCAACACATGTGAGATCCAGACGGCTAGCGAAAAGCCCCAGGGGTTTTCTCCACAGTTCATGGAACTGACAGCAGTGAAGCTCTGTAAAAGTGGTGCGCGGCAGCAGCCTAAAGACCTTCAGCAGAGGAGTGGCCCACACTATGGAGGACCACGGATGCTCAAGCACAAAAGGAATATTCAGAAAGCTGCAGAACCACATGATACGGCAGGTAAAGAAGAGAAGCTTGTTACTGAGGATGAGAGACTTTCGGTCCCTGTTTCCCATCTCCGGCATTCCCATAGGATACTCCGTACTTCTCAGCGGTCCCGGGCCGACTCCATCATGGCATCGCGCAGCACTGAAGGTATTGCCAGGCATCCCCAGCCATACCAAGCGGATGCGGCGCAGCTTCAATAACCGAATGATCTCCTCCTCCACCCCGTCACTGAGAACATCATCTCGAGGATGAAGCGTGATGTCAATGGGGTAGCAGGATACACCTTGTGATCGAAAGGCCTTGGTAAGACGGCCCTCTCCCGCGAAGATTTCGAGGATGCTTCCAACAGGTGCTTCTCGCCATTCTTGCCAAAGCGGGCTCAATGACTGATGGGCTGAGCCCGCCCCATAATCACCTCCGGCATCCTTTGCACAGACCGTCGGCAATACTGAAGGGCCCAAGCGGGCATGCGATTCAACAGACTCTGCAGTTTGCCTACTTTGGCATACCGCCTCACCGATGAGTCCGTCATCCATCTCCCGCGGTCCTTGACCCCTTGATAGTCTCTCACCTTGCCTGCAAGGTCTTCGGAGGCCCCTCCATGCCTTAGTTGGTATGTGCAAAGATCTTGCAAGCCGAGCCATTCTCCCGCTGATTTGAACACCTCTCGGTATCGAGCTGGATTGATATTGAACATGGGCTCCTGCATCTTCTTGTTCTTCACGTCGTTCTTCAGCGCTGCTCCAAGCCACTTCTCCGTGCTCGGATTGTCCAATCTTATAGAACTGCTGTAGACCCCCGTCTTGTCCGGGCGTCGTTCTTCCTCCTCCCTGATCACCAACGTGTAGTGACGATAATGACTTCCTGCTCCAGCAACCAGCAACACAAGGCTCTTCTTCAGGAGGTCCATAGCTTCGCCCGGCCTGACGTAGGTGTCGAAACTCATCAAGACCAACAAAGCAGCCTCCCGTTCCCCTTTGAAAAGGAGCCTCATGGCGATTCCGTAGGTCACCATCTTGGGCAGTGGCAGCCGGCTTCTCGGCGGCACAAGCTTGCGCCACCCTCGAAGAGCTCGCCGGCTCCGAACCATTTTGCCCTTCAGGCCCAACGAATAAAACTCCACGGCCGCTAACGTCTTCTCCCCGTAGTTTACGCCCTTCCCCTCGAGAAAAAGGACGTCGAAGTAGTCGGCGAGCGTCTCGTCCGCCTTGGCCTTGATTGGCCAGGGCACCTTGTTCTCCTTGCAGAAGTCCTTGAACCTCTGCCGGTAGAAATCATACTGCCCCTGCTGCTCCTCGCTGATGCTCTTGATCTCTAAGGCGGTTATCCCGCCTTTCCTCGCTCTCTTTCCTGGGGGCTCCACCTCCAAATGCATGTCGGCCACCACGTTGCGGCGTGTCGAGACACTTCGCTTCTTCACCAAACCCTTTGTCCCATTGATGCTGTTCCTGCTCTGGTTCACTCGAACTGGCTCCTGCTCTGTCGGGAAAGGTATATTGCGGATCACCTGATTCACCATGCCGGTACCCCTTCGCGCCTGGACTGCGCTGCTCGCCGACTTCAGTGAAGTAGCCCGGAGAACTCGAACCTCTCGAAGGCCCGTCTGCGACATTCCGTTCCGAAGGGATCCACCGCACCCGCAGACCGAGGTTTGCTGCAAGTGCGATGGCTCCGATCTTCTGCGCCACCCGCAACATGGAGTGATTAGCGGCTCTACTTTTCCCTAGGCAGAACGCCAGGGCCAAATTGTCGACCAGGATGAGGTGTTTCCTTCCCTGGTTGTTGGCATTTCTTGCAATACGGCGAACAGCTAAAACCAAAGATCTCCCTTCTTTCAGAGTGATGTGCTCTTGGGTGTGATTCCAACGCCCTTTCAAAACAACTTCATAATCTTGCGGATTCAAGAAAGAGGTGGAGACTTCTTCAAAAGATTCGTTGCGTGTGTACATGTCCGTCTCCTCGCAAGCCAGTGGGTCACAGCGTGCCGAAGCGACATCACGAAGAACATCTAAGCCCAGGGCACGGCGCCTCGGCGCCCACTCCTCGATGGGGGACCTTTTGTATCGCCACCGCTCTTGCCACTTCCCAGTTTTTCGCACCTCTTCGACAGAGAACGTTCCTTCACAGATACCGTAGCCCTCTGGAGAAGCATCGCTAACAGTAACCTTCTCGCTCCACGACCTCCGAAGATCCGCAACAAGGATGGGGAGCAGCCCACTGAAAATACGAAACTCCTTCTTAGCACTGGGCCATAACCAATGTGACTTGTACCCCTTGCCGGCGTAATCATATGCACTTCTGAAAATTCCCATGCCCCCACGGTTCAATACCAGGATGCTCATGCAATGCCCAAGCAATCGCTGCACCAAATCGGAGGATACACGGTGTGTTTCTACATACTCACATGCCCGCCGCAGCCTCCACATCCTCTCCGGAGTGGCCCTGACACAACCAGCAGCCCCATCAATAACCCCCCCCCAGGGTTCGGAAATAGGTCGTGGCATCTACATCCTCGTGCATATTGAAACCCCAATCCTCAAGCGTGTTTTGAAGCCGTTCCTTGCCAGATTGCGCTGTCTCCGCATCGAAGCTCAATACATGGGTGTTGTCGCAATAAGGCATGGCGGCAACACCTTTGTGGACCAGGTCTGGAGGAGGCCTCGCATCCAGAATAACACTGTCCGCTTCCCCATCCAAAGTCTTAACACAAGCTTGCACGTGTAGGCATTGCACCAAGTAGAATGACCAAGAAAACCCCATAGGGAGAACATCCATGCCAGGAGAGATGATGCATTCCGGGTCCCACCCCCGCATTTCCTCAGGCACACTTTCAAGGCATACTTGTAGGGCCTCTCGAAGCGATATGTCAAAGCTGAGGCAAAAGAAATCACGGAGACACGGAGGCAATCTGCAAGCGTAAAAACAATCCATTATGTCACCGCCTGCCACATATAAGTTCTTTTCATTCGGCACCTCCAAGTCCCCGACAGCCGTCAAGGAGCCCAGCTCAGTCAAGGGAGGCGCCCGGAATTGCAGGTTAACGCGCCGGCAATCCAGTATCAACCTCTGCCTTTCACGAAGCTTCCCATTGATCTCTTTCGGCTTCTTTCGTACGACAAAGGAGCCAACCCTCCCCCTCGGCTGAGCTGAGAAAGTTAGGATCCCAGCCCCGCTGAGTTTTTGCAGAAACCGGGCATAGAAGCTGCGATTGCGAAGCTGGGGGTCATCATATGTCCTTATGCTAGCGACCTCATCGCTCAAAGAACCCCAGTTGTTGAAATCCTGGAGCATGTGATCTTCCGGCCTGCGAAGGAACTCTCCTGCCTTCCCATCTAGAAGGTTCTGAATATCAACGCCAGTCAAACCGTGGCCTGGAATCGAGAGCTGGTCCAACTTCATCGGGACAACATCGCCAACACCTACTTGATCGCCCCCATAACGACTGTAGGCGACGCGGAGCGCCTGAAGGGCTCCTGCGGTACTTGCATCTTTGGGAGGTGCACCGGCTTGCTTAACCCGTGCAATGATCTGCTTGACCGCCCCCCTCTGCGCGAGCGGCATATCCTCCAAGGCCAGGGCATGAAACTCGTTCCCGGTCTCGAAGCCGCCCGAAAACAGCAAATTTAATGAAGTGATGGCCTTGTTCACCTCCTCAACAACGTGCATCCTCTTTTGAATTCGCCGCCGAGTGCCACGAGCAAGATAGTTTCCCGAAGGAGGTCCATCCGCCTTCAGAAAAGGCAAAGGAAGCAAATCCCTTTGCCTCTCACCCATGACTTGCAGCTTTCGGGCAGGGACAAAGCCTGAACCGAGCCCCCCCTGCCAAGGGCCCGAGGCAAATATCACTTTTTCGGGGCAGCCCCCGCATCCTTCGGATTCGGCGGGGGGTTCGGATTTTTGTTCTTGCCCTTGCCTTTGTTCTCGAGCATCTCGCGCTTTTCTTTCTGGACCTGACTCTCCTCATGCATGCGGCGAGCCACATGCTCGGTAAGACTGGGAACCACAATCGCTCCTCCCGGCCGGAACCGCCTTCCCATAAAGAAGTCCGCCGCCTCATAAGAAGGCGCGCCGGGGATAACGTGCGCCTCTGCAAGCAACTGCTTGCGATGCACCAACACCTCGAAGCTCGCCAAGTTCACCACATTCAAGCAGTCATATTTTATGGCTAGGTCCAAGGCATGACTGAGTACCTCGTCTTCGTAGATGGCACGATCACCTTCTGGTATCTTGCTTTGGGCCACCCAGGCAAGATGCTGCCCGTAGCAAGATTCAGCAACCTCAGTCACAGCCTTCAGGTAGTCGTGGCAGGTCCTCGGCTCGAGCGGGAAATCGTCGAACTCGACCGCGCGGAATTCTTTTACCGTCTCCTTGATGTTCCTTCCACGATCCCCGTTAGCCAAGTAGACGACTGACATGGTACGAACATCCTCTCCAGCATGCCGCTCATCTCCATGCATCGCCTCTGACAAGCGACAGGCCTTGACCCGCTCGTCACAAAAGTTGCCCAAATCATCCGGCAGAACACTTGCAGCCAGAGCCACCACACTCTTTCCACTGGAATCTTTTATCCGGACTAAAGCTCTGCCATCTAGGATCGGGGTCCCAGCGGAAACCTCGACCTCCTCTCCAATCTTATGGCCCGGCACGTACTCCGCCAGCACCCACAAGTGGCCGTCTCCACCAGGTAGATCGCCAGAAGAGGGGGTCAATGCCGGCGCAAGCGGACCCAATCCAGCCCCCGCGGTGGCGCCTCTGCGACTGATCTCAGCCTCTGCCTCCTCTCGTCCCAGTTGCATGAATCTCGACAGCTCAATCGCTGTCATTGGGCCGAAAGCGTAAACATTCCGAGCAGAGACGCCTCTAGGGATGCCCCCATTGGGTCCGGAAGTAAAGAACCTAGTCAAGTCAGGATTTGAAATGTCCAGAATCTCCGTGTATATGTCGTGGTCCGGGGTAAGGATGGTGTACTCAAAGGTCGCGTGGTCTACAACCGCCAGAACTACACGAGTGTGCACACAAATGGGCCGTTCTCCATAGTCCAGGTAGACGATATTTCCCCGGACTGAAAACCATTTCAGTCAGTCAAGGAGAGGCCACGACGAGCTCCGTACACGCCCTTGGATTTGCCCTTAATCTGCAAGGCCACTTCTTGCTCACCCGATTGCCCCTTCACTGTGACTTTCAAAGCTAAAGCAGCGTTGGAGATCACAGCAAGGCAGGCCACAAAGCAGAATCCAATAAAGTAGTTGTAGGCACTTTCGCCCTTTGATGGCTGATCTGTCTGAGCACAAGCGCAATGGCAATTACAGGCAGGCAATTCCGCCTTTGGTATCAGACTCCCTCTAATCACCCAACCTCCCAGGAAGCAAAGACCTCCAAGGGCCAGGGATCCGGAATCCATGGCACTCTATCTCCCCCTGAAAAAGCTTGAGGAGTAATTCAAGCGGCCATATCGTTACGTTCGCACCTGCATCAAAACTCTGCTCAGCAGAAACAATGTCCAGATGCAGGCAAATGCTTCCATGTTCTTTCTCTCGATACTTCGCGAGATGCTGCAGGCTCATCGGCACGATCACGGACTTGGCACCTATGATCTCCAAGAGTCCGGAACTTCTACTTCCAGTGACCACTGCAGCAGAGGCTGCATCCCGGAGCATGCTGAGATGACGTCGGTGCGCTCACAAAAGTCTGGGAGGGAATTTCCGATCAGTGAGCGGAGGTCAGCCACCACAACCAAAACCTTGGCCCGAAATCCTCGCAACACTCCAAGTGGCGCAGAATCCCTTCAGAACTCACCCTCACACGGCAGAGGTGTGCTGAGTTTCGAGGCCTTTCTTAGCAGCTTTGGGCAGGCACGCTCTGCTCCACCAATCCAGAGCCTTTCCCTGTCGCTTAGCACCAGTGTGGGACCGTCTCGAGATAGATGTTCGCCTTTACAGCTGTCAGATGCCCCGACATACGTCCAAACGCTGTGGATCTTGCTGAAAGGCCCACAACAAGCATCAAGACTTCTCATCAATCTGGCCAATTGGTGAGTCAAAGCCTGCATGCGGCTACTACAGCAGTACAGTAAGTGCTTGATGTGCGTGCCTCCGCAAATCGAACTCCATAGGCCCGTAACACCTGCAATCGACCAAGAAGTTGACCGTCTCTGCAGGATGTCTGGGCATCCAGTCACAGGACAGCTCCGCTTCAACCTCTTCGAGCTTCTTTCCCGGCTCTGCGCCGCCACTCCTCCAGCTCTCGGCAGCGATCCCGGGCGCAGAAGGACCTTGCAAGTCACCTCGCGCTCCCGCTCGCACAGCAACTGCGAGAAGGGTCATTGCATGCTGACCACCTGTGAACCTTTCTTCAGGTGTCACAGCTGCGCCTTGGCATCGGACATAGACATGAAGCAGTGCTGCTTCACCGACCACTTCAGGGGAGCCGCTCAGGATGCCAACATCGTCAACCAGGCTGTATCCCGGATCCTCGGCAAGCTCCAACTCGTGGTCGCCTGAGGTCGCTTCACTGAATGTCGCGCGCAGCGAGCGAGGGTGAGGTGATGAGCTTCGTGTCGCGATGCTCCTCACGAATGCCCCCCTTGTCCATGCCGCATGCCCCATTTCTCCCCGCAGATCCAGCATCTGACCGAGCATCGACAATCCCTCAGCCTCCGCATTAGCCGAGGTTGCTTGGATGCTCCCGGCATTTGCTATGATCCTGCAACTGACCGAGCTCCTTCTGCATCTCCCCGCCACCCCTGCATGCTTTTTGCACTTCGCACACTCACTTGGACTTGGAGCTCCGCGTACCAGGCGATTGGCTCTCGGCACTCCTTGCTGGACGCCTGCGCCTCTGCCACAGCCAGTCTATTGTGCAGCTGCACTTCGCAGGAAACGGGTCCAGGTTTGCACAAAGCACTTTGCAGTCAGGGACACACGAAACACCTCCGCCCGAGGCTCCCACGCGCCGAGGGCCATGCCGCAAAGCCGCGCCTTCATGCAGACGCTCCCGCAGGGAGCGCTGCAGCTCTCCGGCGATGTCTGGAGATTCGCTTCAAGGCCGCCGCGCCTGGCTCTGCGCCGCCACCCCGCGAGCTCTCGGCAGCGAGACCCGCTGCCGATTGCCCGAGCCAGCGTGGATGCAAATGGGAAGCGTAAGCCGGTTTCAACTGGGCAGGGTCAAGGCATTGCACGGCAGCAAAGCCAAAGCTCATCAGAGCACCCTTGATGTCGTAAGTGAGTTCCGATCGCAAGCGATCGGAAGCACGGCACATCGAAATATCCGGATGCGGGCGATGGTCCTGTTCCTGAAGTGCAGCCCGAAGACACGAGGGTAGAGCCACCGCTAAATTCCGGGATCGTGTGCTCCATGTCTCTCAGGAAAGCTGCGTCGCCTGCCCACGACACGATCGTGAGATCTCCCACCACCTCAGAGAACGCTCAGAACGCTCCGACATGTCTCTTGTTATCGTCGTGGAAGCCGTCCACGATGGGCAAGCGTGTGGCGCTTCACAAAATTCCAGGCCAGGCAGAGACCAATCGTTTGGAACTGAAGCTGAAAAGCGTCTGAGGTTGAGTCTCCAGCCCCAGTGCGGCGGCAGTCGAAAAAAGAATCTTTCCAGAGTGGTTCTTCCAATGATGATGGAGAATGTAAGGTGACCAAGCTCCTGGCATCAAGATGTGGGGGAGCAGAGCTTGAGCGGCGTTTTCTAAACGTCGCAGGTTTCTTCACGCAGGCCGCAAAGGCTTCGATACATGAACCCTGCATGACTGAAGGGAAAAACACACACGCAACGCGTACATGTACCAAGTAGGCCAAAAACCACGCCCGCCTGTGCTTGACGGGCGTCGAACAAAATTTCTTGTCCCAGCGCCGCTGCACCGGAGCGCGCCGCAGTCGAAGAGCGTGTGGGGCCGGCGTGCTTGCGGAGAGCCGAAATGCAGGTCACCGAAGTGTGTGCGGCGATGCCGGCGGGGCCTCCGGCGGCTATGCTGAAGCCAGACACGAAGGGAATCACGGAAAGCTAAAGCAAGCAAAGCCACACGTTCCCAATCGAAGCAGCTCCGGCTGCAAGGAAGCAGCGCCTCGCTTCGTGATTCCTTCTTTGAGTTAAAACAGCCGTGGCACAGAGCTGTGCAGAGCGCTGCCGCTGTCAAGGGCGCGACTGGGCTCCGGGCTGCAGTCTCTTTAGACCAGGGGAGGTCCTGAGCTCAACTCGCCGTAAACACGGTGAAGCTACAGTCTTCCCCTGTGCCTGGCCTTGCACTCTTTCCGCGACCGCCAGCCGCACAAAAAATCTCCTAAATGAGACTCTGATGATCCACTTACAAAGCCACGCCAACCCAAATTGCATTCTCGAAGCGGAGCGGCGAGCGGAATTCAGACTTCGGAGCTCGCAGCATCTCGGGTCCTTCGGCTGCTTGAAGTGGGCGAGGGCTTCACCACCGCCTCTTCGAAATTGACGAAGCCCAGTCTTTCAAGGATCTTTTCCAAGCCCTGCAGTGCTCTTGATTCTGTCCACGGCCCCGCTCTCCAAGCAGGTGCACATACCCCAACCCAAACCGTGGTCTCCAAGCAAGCGTAATCTTCGCATCCCAGTCACCGCGGCATCTGTGGTCTATGGTCAAGTCGACGCTGACCTTGCCCTTCAAGGCTGCCAATGCAAGCGTCTCCCTGCAAGGGGTACCGTGTGCCTGGCGCCTCTGCCCGGTCTCTGCGCGGCTGAAGACCTGTGCCGTACGGTTGAGGGCGCGCTTTAGGGCTCGGGTGGATCCTATAGGCCGGAGACTAGTTAGTAGAGAAAGGCACATTCCGCTCAGGTTTGTATTGGCAACGGCGGCCTGCCTATTGGGATTTAATAGGGAGTGTGATGTGGCGCGTCAACGTTTTGCGACAAAGCAGGCAGTTGGCAGTTCTGGCCCTTCGCCAGTAATCAGCCCTTGCGGAACACTCCCCCTGAAACCGTCTGATGTAGACGGTTAAGGGTTAAGGCCGCCCTCGCCAGAAAAAGGTGGGAGGCTTATGCCTGCGATGGACGCAGGCCATCCGATTATAGGAGGAGGAGGAGGAGCGACAACAAAACCTGGTCTCGGTTTCTGGAGGTATCACGAAACTTGAAAGTCAGCTTTACAACCGAAGCGACGGCACCTGCAGTAGGCGCTCTAGCTCAGACAGGGTTCCAAGCTTTCTGTCTTCGTGGGCTTCTGTTTCCTGGCGGCTCGGGACTACAACTACGACAAGGGGGTTTGGCATCCGACTTTCGGGTGGGGTTGACTGTGCTTTGGGTGTGCAAGGTTGCGGAACTGGCGTCCGGGTGTGTGCAAGAACCCATGCATGCTCGGAATGTATGGCCCTCTGCTCGCTTCTGCCTAGAATGCTTCAGTGTTAATGCATAACAACCATCATGTCCTACAGGGCCACAAGAAGCCCTGGCAGAAAACAACAAAATCTGTGGGAAACTTCTGAAACAATTCGCTTCTTCTGGACTTCTGGAGCCTGAGACTTCACAGTTTCGCGCTGCTCCCACACCTCGGATTTGATCCTTGTACTATGGGCATTTCTGTCATAGTCGACCGGCTCGCCGCTCCCCACGGACCAGACATGAAGTCGGCCACTCTCGTCTGCAGCTGCGCCCGGTGGCCCGGCGCCAGCAGGCACAGCGAGTCCCGTGAAGCGGAAGTCATCGCTCCCGCTCACCAGGTGACCACATGTAGTGAGGCAGAGGCAATTCACAACGGTCTCAACAGCAAGCTTTTGCCACTCCTTCGCCATCTCCTGGCTCTCGGCCCCGCCTCGGAGAAGCGTCCGGCCGGTGGCCCGCCAGCTCCGTTGCAAAGCGCTCCCGACACCGACTCAGGCAGGGCTCGGCCACCTCCGGCTTCGCGGCCCAGAGTCAACGCCGCGAGAGGATCGTCTGCATGCGGAACGATACGAGAACCTCAAGGCACTCCGCTAGACCGCTAGATCGTGAGATCAAGATTTCCGTCCTCGATGCCCATTCCACGCGAACGTCAAAGAGACCTGCCCAGCGAACCCAAAGGTGAAGTACCCCTGAGAATCTTCCCTTTGGAGGGTGTCGGCTTCGTCCTTTGGGGTCAGAGAACTATATATGTTGCCGTAGGGGCTTCCGCCCCCAGGTCAACAAACACAGCTCCCGTTTGTGCTGCGGTGCGAACCTTCTTCGAAGGAATCATGAGGCTTATCTCCAACAAGGGTGCGCCTGCAGAGCTCTCGTAGAGACAGCATCGAGACATGTGAAGCTCATACCACGTCTGCCAACACCTACGTGCGACCTCTTGTTACAGAACTGGGGACGCATTGCAGAACAGGTTGCAACAAGCCAGGATAGAAGCGCGCCACCCACTCTGAGCTGACACAGCTACCGGGAAGACTCTGGCATGACAATTGCTATGTAGAGATAGCACGAGCATTACTGCGAAACCCCTGCTGCACTGGCCCTGGAACTTCCATTGGCAGAGCCACAGAGGAAAGCACCACATGCCCGCCAATGGCAACAGCCACGATGCCATGCGAGGGTAGAAAGCCAAGCTCACGATTCCGCACGATGAGAGGACAACAACTGAGCAAAGGCGCTGTCCTGCCATGACAAGCTCCCCTCACACTTTAGGATGTCGTTTCTGCGTCAATGATGCGATGTGCGACCAGTGCTATACGATGATGGGTCGATGATCAAAGGAATATTCGCAGCGCTTCAGGAGAACGCCTTCGAGACAGAGCAGGGCCCACACCGCAACCAAAACCTTGGCCCGCACTGCATCTGCGGCCAGGAACTGTCGAGCAATGTTGAGGAGTCGATAGCGACAGCGCGTCAAGCAGCCAATGTTTTCCCCGGAGAAGGTGGGGCGAGAACGAACTGACATGAAGCCAAGGACTTCGCCAGCTGTGGACACACAACCATGCCTTCACACACGTCCCGCTCCTAACCTCGCGCGAATCGCGGCAGCAAAGCCAAAGCTCATCAGAGCACTCTTTGATGTCGTCACTGAGTTTCGGCAAGCGGATCGGAAGCACGAGTACATCAGAACATCCTGTCACAGTCGTATTCCGATTTCGGTTCCTCCGGTCGAGGCTGTGACGGATTCCCACCCTGCCCTGGTCCTTCCAGATAAGCTCAGCGAGGAGTCGGCCAGTGAGAGACACTGCTTCTTTGTGGCATGCTCGGAAGCTTCTGCCTCCAAACCTGAGCCACCTCCATCACTATACCTGACAGAGTGCTGTACGTGGCAATCTGTTGTAAGAACTTGCACACCGGGTACACCGTAGAAATACGGCTTATTCACCAAAGACTACAAGCCACACTTTTCGGTGTGGGCACATGAACTGCGAGGTCTGGCTGGCACCCGCGACGACAGCACATGCACGACAGCATGCCGGCAATGCGCGCAGCACAAGCGATCCCGTGGCCGGGATCGGCACAGCCGTCAGGTGGGTCGCTCCGGGGGCTCTTAGCTCCAGCCCTACCTAACAGACGAATACATGTTTTTCTTTATAGGCTAGGCAATGTCTTCAGAGGAGTGGGGAAATGCAGTGAGGCCAATCTGATCTGCTAGGCACATGCATCAATGCATCAGCTGCTTCCTTGCGGCTCTGCCGCCACCAAGGGCAGCATCGCCAGAAGTGGCCCCAGATCTATCGTCCAGACTTGCCGAGGCTGCATCGTTAGAAGCCACCATCTGCCAATTCACCCCAGGTGACCGAAGCTTCATCGCCCGAGACTGCAGCAAGCTGCTGCCCAGTCTGCACTTGCTCTTGTATGGCAGTGCTGCCTCCAACGAGCGCATCAGCGTCCCATACTAAAACAGAAGGATCGCCCAGAAAGGCAGCAAGTGCACCACGTAGGAAGCTGGATCTGTTGCATATGATTCTGCTGCTCCTGCTCCCTTACAAAACTGCTGTCGAAGCCAAGGACCACCCCACCTCAAGTGATCACAAATCCACAGCCCAGGATTGCAATAGCAGCGGTAGAGGCGAGGATACATTGCACAAACTTCCGCCGCTGCTACCGTGCTGCACGACGGTTGCCCACAAGGGAGAACATCACCCGAGCTGACCCCACATGCATCGCACAGGACTTCCGCAAATACACCCACTGAAGCTATGGACCTGTTGCACACGCTTCAGTTGCGCCTGCACCACCAACAGGGATGGTGACCATAGATGCATCGTCCAAATATCCGCGAAAGCCCTGGCTCGTGCCTGCAAATGTGACCTGGTGCACATGCAGGTGTTGACACGTCTCCGTTCTGCAGCCTTGCTGTGTTGAAAACTTGACGCACCATCACGCACCTCTCAAAACTTAGACAGCCCTAAAGATTCACAGCACACGCACTGCTTGGCACGCTCCGACAATGAGAAGAGCATGCCATCCTGGGGCTCTGCCAAGAATAGCCCGCAAAAAGTCCCGGCAGCATCTGCAAGCTGAGCCTTGAACTGGAGCTCGCAGTGTTTAGGCCAGCCTATGCATGATGCAAGGCCTTCACTTTAGTCGTTTGAAAACGATTGCAGCGCTTGGCAAAGCAGGCCTCGACTCGACCTGACGCTACTTAGACCAAGGCAGGCTTTCGGCCTCGAAGCGAACCAGTCTATAAAGCGGAAGGCTCAAGTCGCAAGGCCTGACGGATGCCTCCACGGCTTGGCCTCTCCTGCGACATATTCTGCCACCCTCTCGGCCAGAGGTGTTTCACAGCTCAAAGCGAGCCAGGGCCACAAGAATCACAAGAAGCCTTGCCTCGCAAACAACAACACAACATATCGGAAGCACCTCGGATTTGCTGCCTTTTCTGGGTCACGGCTGGAGCTGCCAAAGCTTCAGGGTCGAGCCCGAGCTGCCGCTGCACAGCAAGTGCTCGCCGCGCACCTCCGTCACCATTTGATCCCTTTGCTATGGCACTATGGGCATTCCTATTCTTGTCGTCGCGGACCGGCTCGCCGCTCCCCACGGACCAGACATGAAGTCGGCCACTTTCGTCTGCAGCTGTAAGGTGGCCCGGCGCCAGCAGGCACAGCGAGTCCCGTGAAGCCTAAGTCATCGCTCCCGCTCAGCAATGAATGAACATGTCATGTCTAACGCCCCCGCCTCCAGCTGATGTTTCAGCGCGTCCAAACGAACAGATCACCGGAGCCACGCTGCGGATCACTGAGAGGAAGCTCTGCGGACGCGAACAGGCCATGGCAGGTTGACAGGGACGGATAGGTCCGAAGAGTCCGCATCACCATGACTGCCTCTTGCAGGGACTCCGCATGCGTCGCTCATGTAAATACAGCTCCCTCGTGAAGAAAAAAAGGGTCGAGGGCCTCCCTGAGTTGATAGGTGTTTCTTCTCCTCACTCTCGGCCGTCGCGGGCCCGTCGCGCTCTCGCGCCGCCGCCCAGCGCCCAGCGATGTGGCCCCGTCGCCACGGAAAAGGACGCATCTGTTCCGCACTCGCGATCTCAGAGCTTTGCCGCGAAACGTACACTGACGTGAAGAACAAGCTTACAAATTGAAGCCGCGCCAGACTTCATGTTTCTAGGCGAAACGTCAAGAAATGCTGAAAGGCTTTAATCGTCAAGGTCAAGTTTATGCCAAGAGGCAGAGAAGCATAATCGATTGAACGGAGACCACCTCGCAGAATGCAGAATTGGCGTTTGCGGCAGAATCAAGCTGTATAAGGAAGACGTCAAAGTCCTGTTTCGAAGCCCCACGTCCGCAGAGACGCGGCACTGCGCTGTCGTGGCTATTCAAATTTGTTTGTAGTTCGCTGCAAAGGCTGGCACTGCACAGGCATGGGGCATAGGCTGTGGCTCTCGCTCTGGTCTTTGACGCTCCTGCCTCGGGTGAAAGGTTCCCACACACACAGCAGCACTCAAAGACTGCAGGAGGCATCACAATTAAGCAGCCGGAGTTGCAGCCTGCGACTGTTGCGACAGCTGCATTCACAGCAGCAGGAGCCAAGTTCCAAATCCCGAGCGCATCCGCGGCCTCTGCGTCTCGCGCACGTTCTGTGCGTCTCTGCCAGGAAGGTGTGCCAAAGGCCCTGCCTCGCAGATGTCCAGTGACAGAGAGCCCGATGCAAGAGCCGCGCAAGATCCACAGCGGCTGCCCAGGACGCGAGCAGCCACGGCTGCTTGGATGGTCGTAATACACACGCCTGCTGTTGAGTTCCAGATGCTTGCAAGGGACAGGGCAGCAGCAACAGTTGACGGTTACTTCTGCATCCGAGGATAATCGTGAGAACTGCTTTCGGTGTCAGCTTGCGATCAACGAGCGTGAAGTGTCATCAGCTCGCGTGTGATCGTCTGCACCACTCTGGAACTCCACATAGGTGTCCACGCAGCTAGAGACGACAAAGCAGGCAAGGGAAGCAGTCAGACTGAACGCACTCCAGTTTGTGGGGCTTGCGCGAAAAGCAAATTCAATTCACATCCCAGGATGCAGTACGGCATGCATGCAATTGGACATGTCCAAGGGCGAGTCGCCACGATCATGGCCTGCCATGATGGAAGCCAGGTTCCTGTTCCCGCCGCCTTCCAATGATTCGAGGTCTTGAAGTCTCTTGCATCCTTCAAGCCTTCAACACGAAGCAAGAATATTCTGCATACTTGCTTTCGCTCAAGCTTGAAATGCAGCTGAGCGCACAGCCAATGCGTTTGCATTCAACGTGTTTGCCTGAAGTTCTGGGATGGACCGTAAAAAAAGCACACATCCTTCTCATGCTCTTCCAGCCAGAGCCCCAAAAGCAAGCGCGACGACATGTAGTGAACCAGCCAAGACAGGCCATGTCATCCAGCCTGAGCTTCTTCATCCGCACTCTGAGATACTCTGTGATCTGATCAGCAGATATAGCACAGCACTCGTGGCAAACCCCAGTTCTCAGCCCGCGAATGGGGGTTTGCCACCGACACAGCCACCAAGGTGAAGCTTCAGGAAGCTGTTGCCGTGGGGGCCATGGGACAGTCTTCAACTGAGCTTGGATGTTTGCAGACTCCGGTGCCGAATCACCCAACAAACTCTCGTGCAGCTTACGCGCTGCGAAACCCAGCTTACAGGGGCAAAGCGGCTTTGCTTAGGGGCAAAGAATCCGCAGAAATGCCGGTGGTGTTTCGCTGCAGCTTACCTGCAGCTTACAGGGGCAATCCGACAACCCGAGGGTCCCCCGACCTGTTGGGGGGGGTAGGGCCTAGCCGGGGGCAAAATCCTGCAGCGCTGCGCTGCAGGGCCTCATGCACGGCTTGCAGTTTGCAGCCCTGAAGTGCGCGCCTCTCTGCACCAGGGTCTTAGTGATCAAGGTTTCAGGGCTCCCAATTGCGATCACCGGCATGAAGCTTTGTACTGTAGCTCTTCGTAACAGTGCGGGGACGGATCTTGCAAAAATCACTGCACATCCGAATTAGCATAATAACGGATCTTTCACAAAGAATAGCTGCAAAACAACACGTAAGCCCGTGCTCGCTGCGCATGCTTCAGCAAAAAATGCTGTGCTGCGCTGCTGTCGTCTCCCACAGGGCAGGACTTGGATCACTACATGTCGCTGCTGTAAGGCGCTGCCAGAGTCCTGGAATCGCTGCACATTTCCAGCTGATTCTGCAATACGCTGCTCTGAGCTCCCACTCCGTCGTTGACGTCAACGTTTCAAGAGAATTCGGCTTTGGTCAGCTTGTGATACAACCATTGTAACACCCTACTCTCACGTCAAAAATCAGCGCACAACGGATCTCCCGTCAACAATGACCGCACATGCATGATGGCTGCTTAACGACCTGGGCCAGGCTATTGTAGTGTTGTCGTTGCGGGCCTGTTGCACGTACTACAACCGATCCTGCACCCAGACAAGAAAACCGTCTCCTGCACGGATCCACTGCACGAAAAGCCGCAAAATCTTGAGCAGAGGCTTGAGCCGGCTGTTCGACGCTCAGGTTGTCCTGCAGGGCAGTACTGTCACCGACACTATTCACCGCACACTCCAGCTGATCCTGCAGACAAGCTTGTCGATGACTTAAGATAGCAGCCTCCATGTTACCACAGATTCAGCTACCAGAATCAGAATGGCATCGAGGCGTTAGTCCCTAATCAGAACAAGCAGTTGTGTTGCACTGCAGAGCTGCAGCACCCATACCGGTTCAAGCAGTTTTTTGCAAGGCAGAGCTGTAGCACCCAGACCAGCCCCAGTTGTTTTGCCTGGCGGAGCAAAGCTTGGAGAAGATTCCAGCTCGAAAAGGCCTGATGGCTCAAAGTTCAAGATGCAGGGCTGGGCTCCCCGTGGTCCCTGTCAGCAGCAAGCCGAAAGAACGCACTGCTTCAGAGGACAGTTTTCCAAGTACAGGGCTGCACTGCACAGGGAGCAAGTATTCAGGGGCTTCGCCTCTCACGCGAGTTCTATAGGGCTTACAGGGTTTCGGGTAACGCAGGTTTCGTTTGGCTCTGCAACTGCAATCCCCCGCGAAGCACTGCGGAGGCTCTGAGCTGCCTGCACGCTTCTTTCTTCGAGGCAAGACGAAGCCCCGATCGCCTTGCAAGGATGGCAGAGTGCGACCGAGTAGCACGGTGAGAACAGAAAAGACAAAGGACCAGATGATCTGCAAGGATCTGCCGCACCCGGCATACACGGATTCCCCGGACGTGCTCGCCGAGCCTACAGTTCACGTTCGAATCGCGACCCCTGCAAACTGCAAAATGCCGCATTACACGCACAACACCGTTGAAGTGCTGGAAAGGGCCGATGGCAGACAACTCTCGCCGTCAGCAAGCGGGCTCTGACAAAAGCCTCTCAAGTTGAAGGCCTGCCTAGCATGTGAAGCAGCGTACCTGCAGGGAAAACCCAACAAGGGTGGTGCCCCACCGAGAGACATCTTCGTGGAATCACGGCGCGCCGTCCCTGCAGCACGAGAGCAAATCCAGGACGGTGCCCTTCAACCACTTCTTTGAAGCAGCAGAATCAACTTATGCACTGACGCTCGTCAACAGCAACATGCTTCGACTCGACACCCACCCAAGGCCGGACGGAGAAGACTTCCAACGACCGTGCTCGGCTTGGCGAGTGCCAGTCTGAGTAGCAAGATGCGCGTGGCACCGTGGCACCCACCGACAAAGCGAGACGAGCTTGGGTTGCAGGCAGCAGGCGTAGCCAATGCAAAGAGCGGGGGGGAGAGGCGGAGTCGCAGCTTATGAGGCCGGAGCGGGCGCTCACTGCATGAGCACAAAGCGCGGGGGAAGAGGCGGAGTCGAAGCTTAAAGCAAATGCAAGACAGGACGAGCTGCCTGAGGTCTAGCACGATGTCCACGCATAGAATAGGGCCTCCGAGCGTTCGTGTGCATGCAACTGTTGGAGCCGATTCAATGCCGAATTCTCGGCGAGAGCAAGAGACGTCCCCACGTGTATCGCAGAATCTGACACGAAGAAAAGTCTGTCAGGATAAGCAAATCGGCCCAGCCTGTGTAGCGAGTCCACTGCCGTTCCTGGAACCGGGATTTCGCGCGGACGCAGCACACGAAGCTGACCCTCCCTATACCTCCCCGAAAAGGGTGCATCCCAGCGGGTGACCGCCCCGTTCTCTTCCAGCGTTTCGGGCCTCCACTGGATGCGCCCGTGCCTGTCGCGGAGCTGCGAAGCTCGTGCGACTGTCGGTGGCCTCGGCAGGCCGTGTTGCAAAGCCTGCAGGGTGCACAGAGGGCATCCCTTCCTCATACAGTAGAATTTGAAGCCAGGACTCGCGCATCGTCGACTGTGTAGATGGCAGGCTGCCGTCCTCCGGGCTGCCTCCAGCAGCCGAGCTCGATGCGCAACGAGTCCAGAAAGCTCTGTTCCACAAGCTTCTACCGAGAGCTCATGCGGGCAGGCGGGGACTAGGATGCAGAAGATGCTTCTTTGTGGCCTGCAGAGGCTGCCTGCTTCAACCCGCACAAGGCGGCTCAGAATCCCGGCCTGTGAAGGTTCTCAGCCATGGCATCCAAATATACTCGCTGTCGCTGCACCGCGGAGCAGTGGGAGGAGTCAGAGAAGATGTCTGGATTTCTCGTTGTGGCCTGGAGCGCAGGTTTCTAGAGGCCCTGCGTGGCCATGCATGCTCCCGAATGCTCCCCTCAAAGGCTTCTCATGCACTTCGAAGCCCGGAGTTCTCGGAGTTCTCGGGCTTTCGGGTCCTTCAGCTGCTTGGAGCGTGCCAGCCCGGCTAGCAGCGCCTTGCATCCCTCGCCAGAGCGGACACACCTCGGCTTCCGGACAGAGGGTTCGGGGGCCCCCGGAGCGAGAGCACAGGGCTGAGAGCACCGGTGCTTTCTCTCCAAAACAGAAAAGCCGAGGCGCTCTTAGAGGCTAACTTTCTGCAGGCGGTCGCAGTCCAGGGTTGCGCACCAATTCTCCCAGGCGTCGGTCGGGAAGCTGCGGAGGTGCAGGGTGGTAGGACGGCACATCGCGAGGGCTTCCACCACTGCCTCTGCAGCATTGAAGCCCGTCGTTGCCAGACTCCAGGATCCCCTCGAGAAATTCGGCGGCGCCCGGAGCGAAAGCATAGGGCTGGGTGCCTTCTCGATCTCCAAAACAGAAAAGCCGAGGCGCTCTGAGAGACTAAGTTTCTGCAGGCGGTCGGAGTCCAGGGTTGCGCACAAATTCTCTCAGGCGTCGATACGTTTTGGAAGCCGCGGTGGCGGGACGGCACTTCGCAAGGGCTTCCACCACAGCCGCAGCTGCGCTTTACAGCAGCTCCTGTCGCATCTCCGACATGGCGGACTCCGGACAGCTTCAGTTGCTCTTGCTGTTCCTGGCACTTGGCGATCTCACAGTGTGCTTGCGCAGCTCTTCGCTCTCCGCCAGGGGAGGTGCCGGCACTCGGCAGCTCTCCGAAGAGGCTGAGATCACGTCTGGGCGCTCACGCAAGTCTGGGACAGTTTCCAAGCAGCGAGCGGAGGAGGAGCAGCCCACGGCGGTCCGCGGCTGCGGCTGTGGCCCTCCACGGACACGCGAAGGGGACATCCTCCCCATCCAGGCCAACCATCGAGGCTGCTGGCATACATCAATGAAAACACGACCGCTCATCATGTTCCAACAGAGCTGCGGAACGTGATGAGAGAGCCGACGCTCGGCACGTTCCCGTTTCTCGTCGTGCTGTGTTGATGCTCCAAGTATCTGATGGCCTCCCGCTCTTCGGCTGCAAAACCATGCGCTCTACACATGTGGCTAATGACTAATGATAATGATAATGGCATCCGGCATCCGTTGCAGTGGTGCTCGCACTACATGGACATTGTAATTTTCCTGGGGCCTGGGGCCATTCAGCTGCTCGGTCAGGATTCTCACGGCGCCGAAGGTGCATGCCCAGCTCTGTGCATGTCCACACTTCCCTGCATGATCTGTAGCCCCACGACCTGCCAGGAGCGGCAAAAAGCTGCAGCTGCCGCATCTCGCTCAGAGGACTGGTATGGGCCTCAGGGAGCGTGGAGACGTCCACGTTCTCCTCCTTCTCCACGCCTAGCAAAGCTTCTCCAGTGCAGCAGGCCAGGATTCTCCGCCAATGTTGACGCAAAAACCATATCGTCCGCACTGACATGCAGAAGAACCTGTGAGCATCACGACAGGCCGCGGCTTGAGAGAGCTCCGAACAATACCTGAATCCCAGCACACGGACATCATGGCTGTGGAGGGCAGCAGCAGTCGTGTCCTCCTCAAGGCCACCGGCGCGTTCCAGTCCGTCTGTGCACCAATTTGAGCCTCAGTCGCCGCTAGCCGCTGGGCTTGAGGAGCGCCAACCAGGAACATGGAAGGTCAGGGTGCCTGCATCGATCCGGCTCGAAGCGGTGCTGCAGGTGTCTCTGCATGGTAGATGCCAATGTTTGTTACTGTCACTTCCGTCTCTCGCAATGGCAGTTCGTATACGGTGGGCGCTGGTTCACAACCGCGACAGCTGAGACCACTCAGCGCATCGGCCTGGCAGCATCTCAAACACATCCCAAGAGGCCGCAATCCATCTGCACACCCCAATAAAAAATGAATCACCAGATTTTCCAGACAAGAACAATCCAGGAACACCGGAAGCTCGCCTTCGCGAGCTTCGGCCACTTCGCCTGGTCCACGAGCTGCTGCCACGCCGCCGGCTGCTGCCACGCCGCCGGGATTCGCCAATGTTAAGCACCCCCGGCAGCGGTTGCTCCGCCGGTTCTGGGAAGGGCAGCTTGCCGGTAGAAAGCAATGATGCAATGATGGCAGCAGGGACAGCAACCTACATCTGAAGACATGGGGGCGACTGAAGCCCTACAGGAATGAGTCAGAAAAAGCGGGGGTCCTTCCTGCTTCACTTCATGCTTGATGTCAGCCTTTCAGCCTTTGCCTTCCAAGAAAACTCTGCATCAGAATGCACCAAAGCAGCTGCATTCCCACACACAGCAGCACTCCGAACTTCAGCGCGAGCTGTGCAGACTTCTGAATTCTGGGGCATCTGAACTGCGTGTCCCGCTTCTTGAAGGCCTCCGCCCCACACTGCCTTCCGCGAGCAAAGCGCGGAGCTGAAGAACAGCAAAGCCGAAGCGACTGCGCCATATAGGCATATAGGTGGTTAAACTCAATCATGCAGTAAAGACTTGGGTGCCTGCCTAGAGTCTGGGCATATTGATTAATCAGCACAAGATATCTTACTTTAAACAGGCCTGTCATCCGATATACATTTGCAGGGCTTTCCCACGGCGGTGCCGGCTGTCAGGGCCGTGGCAACCTGCTGCCTCAGTTGCTTGCGAGGGCGGTTGTCAGAATCTCAATCATGACTCCTCCGCATGGATACGTCACCGCTGCGATGCTGCTCAGACCAGTTTGCTGTTTGCTTAATCTGTACACATAGGCTCGCCGCCCATAGCCACCTGCAAAAATGCCTGGTGCCCCGAATGGCCACGGATTCCACAATCAGTAACAACAGTCCTCAAGCGAAGCACTCTTTGCAGAGCCGTGTGCATGCAAGCAACGTCAAACATGAGTGATGAGTGGCATCAAAATGCATCAAAGATACTTTCGAAATGAAGGCCAAAGACATAACTTACCTTTTTCCCGGGCCCGTCCCCCCAGCTCAAACTCCGAGACAATCCCTTTGGGAGTTATTCCTGCATGGACTTGCGGTGTCCTCGCAATGCAACTGAACTAGAAACGGGCAGAATCTCAACGATTTAAGAAGGGCGCATCGAGCGTGCGCGCTTTTGCTTCCACGCCTTTTCGGACAACTGCCGAGTGCTCAAGCGGAATGTTGAGTCGATTTTGGGAACAAGGCTACTGCTTGTCCTGAGTTATGCCGAGAATTCGTGGGCCTCCTGTATGGCACGCTATGTCCACCTCCGCCAGCGTGTCGCCTCCTCCGGAAGCCCGGCCTCTTTAAGCAAAACAGGCAGGTCTCTGCTCAAATGCAGGCAACGCCTTCATTTTGTCGATACCTCGCGAGATGCTGCGTCATCGGCAAAATCGCGGACTTGCCACCTAAGATCTCCAACAGTCTGGAACCGGAACCTCTACTTCGCAGCGACCACCACAGCAGAGGCTCCCTCAAGAGGCGTGCTGAGATGACGCCGGAGCGATGCTGCAGTTGCCACGAGGCTTGAGGAGCGACACCGGGGAGCTCGCAGCTGTGCTGCAGGCAGTGTCGCAAGGGTGTAGACCTGCTAGATGCCAATCTCTGTTACAGCCAAGTCCGCCCAGCAATCCACCGTCCCTGCCGAAGGCGGTTCGTCGACGGTGGGCTCCCGCAGCTGAAGCTCAGCGTGGGGGCTTTCGTGGCTTTTCTCCTTACAGTAGCCCCTCAGAAGCGTTGAAACAGCAGGCCGTCTAAGAGCCTCGAGGAATCCCGACGAAGCTCCGACGGGACTCAGAAGCTGCTTTTGGAGCGGCCCAGCTCAAGGCCAACAGCAGCGCTCTCGGAGTTCTCGGGTCTTTCAGCTGCTTTTGGAGCGCGCGAGGGCTTCACCATCACCACCGCCACTTCGAAATTGACGACAGTGCATGCCTTTGATTCTGTCCACGCATATTTGCACCGGCCCTGCTCAAGCAGGTGCAACTTCGCATGCGGAAGTTGACAGGGCGGGGGCATATCTTCCAGTCGTTGCTTCAAGACCCGCAGAAGCCGAGTAGGCTGGCTTTGCAGTTGACAAGCAGGCTATCATAGCTGGCCTCCGTGGAAAATTCATTCACATGGATGCGCATTGCTGCTACCGCGACTGCGCCTTCCTGAGCCAGCAAGGCGAAAAAACTGAAAGTCCCCAACACGTCAGGGCCCTATACTGAGCACGGTCTCGAGGGTTCAGTCGAGGCTGATTGTAGCCAAGCTGCCTCATTGTTGCTGGAGCTTCTAAGAGCGCAGCCATCACCCCAAGCCAAACAGGAACAGAGCGCGGCCGCGGATGCCTCGCAAACCCCTGCGCGTCCCTTCCCAGAGTTTCCAGCAGCACCTGGTGCTCAGCACCGTGACCTAGGCTGGGCATGGAACAAATATACCCACGGCCAAAGCAAGCTGTCTTGACAGCAGCGACACCTCAGAGCCCTCTAAGAACCGTGCAGGCGTCTGCTGCAGCACTTCAGGCATGATCAATGCTGCGCGCTCTTCAACGACCAGCGCCTGACGACTCGAGCCCACCCCAGCCAGTGATGTTGTATTCCATTCCAGCCAAGTCTGTGTGGTCGTCCATGTCAGGCCTGCAACACCGATGCACTCGTTGATTGGAAGGTTTTGAAAGGGCTGCTCCTGAGCAGTGACCAGACGACACTGTGTCGCCATGACCACTGTTTGTCCGTGCTGACTAGTCGCCACCACAGCCAAGTCAAAATCTGAATGAGCAGCCTCGTCACACTGCGGGTGGGAGATTGCTCGATTGATTGACCCGTGACTGCTTCATCGCTTCCAGATTCCTGCAACTATGCTCAGCTTTCGCATTCAGCAGACGAACACAATGCAGGGCTGCTAGCACCCAGCCAAGTGAAATCAGGATCAGGGTTCCTCCGCAAGCTGAGAAGGATTCGATACATGAACGAAGGAGGGAAATCAATGCACGCACAGTGTGCGTGTACCAAATATGCCAAAAATCACGCCTGCCTGTGCTTGACGGGCGTCGAACAAAAATGTTGGTCCAAGCGCCGCTGCACCGCAGCGCGCCGCAGTCGAAGAGCGCGTGGGGCCGCCGTGCTTGCGGAGAGCCGGAGGGTGGGGTGCGGGCTGAAGCGGCTGAAGTCCAAGCGCCGCACTGCTCGGCTCTGCCACCGAAGTGCGCGCTACGGGGCAGGCGGGGGCCTCCGGTGGCTGCTTTTGGAGCGGTGGGCCTGGCCGCTCCTGCATATGGCTCCAATGTGAAGGAAGTGGTGCAAACCTGCAGGTTTGTGGGTTGGGTCATGTCAATCCATCACATTTGTTTCCCTCGCTCATGAGCGAAATTCAAGGGGTCTGGCGACCTGACTGAAACTCTCCACGAAAGGCATCCGGCTTTTCATCTTGCCTTGCCCGAGCGGTTTTGCGGGCAGCTCCGAAGCCACTCGTCGTTCTCGTCTCTGTCGATGTATCGTCTCGCTTTTCCGGTGCAAGGCGTTGCACTGCAGCAAAGCCAGAGCTCATCAGAGCACCCTTGATGTCGTCAGTGAGTTCTGATGGCAAGCGATCGGAAGCACAGCACATCGAAACATCCGGATACACACGCGATCCCGATCCTCTTGTTCCCTCAATCTCTCAGCGGTCCCAGGAAAATCTCTCCAAAGGTCCTGCGCTGAAGGTGTCCTGCGCGATCTCGATTTGTCCCGCACGAGGGCTGCGTCGCCCACGATCGTGAGTTTCCCGTCACCTCAGAGAACGCTCAGCCGAGGAGCGCGCTGTGCAGCTCGCGCGAGGGCCGGACGTGAGCGCCATGGCTTCCCTCAATCCTAAGCCCGTATGGAGCCGTGCCCCAGATTGCAGTGGCAGAATAGATCAGAGCCTCATCTCGATGTAGTCCACGAGCTTCAGAACCGAAAGCTCCATGCTGTGCTCCGGGCGGAAAAACTTTTCGCAGCTTCCAGTTCAGCTCGAATCGCGACCCCTGCAAACTGCAAACTGCCGCATTGCACCCACAACACCGTCGAAGTGCTGGTAAGGGCCGATTGCAGAGACCAGAGTCGGAGTGTCGTGGCAGCTTATTCGCTGAGTCTGAGGCCATGAAAATCTCGTTTCGACGGACTCGTAAGCGGATGGTCTGATACCGACTTTCCAGCCTCCGAGGCCTTGCCAGAGGACAGAACTACCAGAATCAGGGTCTAACCTGACTTTCCCTTTGTGGCGGGGGGAGCTGTCGAACAACAAGGCAAACGCACGAGCTCCGGGCCGCAGCTGCGCCCTGGCATTGGGGCAATATTCTAAGCGAGGTACGTCCGCCCACGCCCTACCGGCCCTACCGCTCAAGGATCCCCCACCTGAAGCCCTCTTGTTGTCGAAGTCCAGACAGGTCGGCATTGCAGGACCGGTGCGGAAGACTTCGACAGAAGTGAAGGTGTCTGTTTCAGCAGCGCATTCAACGGACGCAGTACTGACGCCGATGCTTCTTGCAGAACTGGCCGATGCGAGATCTCTCTGCTGCGGACTGCTCGTGGAACTCGGCAAAAACGTGCCGTGACCTCAGCACAGGATTGCAACTGACCCTGCAGCTGCTCTGCGTGCTTCAAAACGAGCAGCTGGGCTGGTGACGAGCCGCCCTCGGTCATCTGAAGTGGTTCCTCTGGTCGTGGGGCCTTGTCCGCGTGACCGTGCAGCACGAAGAAGGCCTCGATGAGCGGCAGCAGCCGATTCAGCAGCGGCTTCGGAGGTGACTGGCTGTTGTCAGGCGAAGCCGCGGAGCTTCTGCGCTGGCGCGGCTGACATCTTCGGGTCATCCAGGCGCTCCAAGGTGCGGTCCAGGGCATCCCACAAATTCTCGACTCGAGCCTCCTCCATGAAGCCCTCTGGCTTAGAGCTATTTCGGTCCGGCCCTGACTTTGAGGCCTCTCGGAAAACTTCCGTCAAAGACCACGCGCAGGAAGCGCGACTCGATCGTGGAGGGCTCTGCAGCGGCCGCCTCGCACTCTGCAGGACCTGCATCAACTCGCACCTTACGGTCTCCAGGTGTGTACGTGAAGCTGCCAGGGCCACGAGGATACTGCCAGTTGGAATGCATCACCCTCACTGCTCGAGCCGTGGCCAGCGCCGGCATGGCAGAGGAAGTGGCAAAGAGCTAGCTCTTCTGGGACAAGGCCGCGTGCATGTCCTCAATGATCTTGCTCCACCGCTGCGACCCACCCGTCTCAGACGGCGTCTCCTCTGCCGCTTGCGGAGCTGCGGCCGGGCTCGTGGCTGGAACGGTCGCCAGTGCCCGCACTGGCCGTGGCCGCCGTGGCCTGCGTGGCCGTCTGAGCGGCCGACTGAAAGCTTCCGGGTGGAGCTCAGGGCCGGCTGCGGAAGCAGCAGCTCATGCAGGACGGAGAGCAGCCAGGCCGCTTGTCGCGAGGAAGACAAGTAGAGTCTCGTGTTCACCAGCTGCATGAGAAGATTCACGGCACAGTGGCCCGGCAAATCCGATATCACAATTCCTTGCAAGAGCAAGACGTCCCCCCGCGACCTCTTGCTACAGTCAGTCGACCATTGTGTGGTGTTTAACCACGCCTCGCTCTGCAGCTTGGCCAAGGGTCTGCTGCTGGTCAAACCAGGACGCGACGTAGAATCTGCGGCATTTCGAAATTCATGTCATGGACGTCGCCGAAACGCTAAACTCGTTCGGAACTGAAACCCCTGGGTGCTACTCTATAACTAAATATCAGTTGCAGCATGCTCGCTGAATATGATCTTGCAACATCATCTCTACGTCCTCAACCCTAAAAGCCCCCGAATGCCAAGTGCTGAGCCTCAAGCCTCAAGTAATAAACTCACCGTGGAGCCTGCGAGGTCGGCTGTGATGGGGATTCGGTCACAGGCTTCAATATGTTTCCCGGCCAAGTTGGAGTGAATCCCGCATTCAACCACCAGGCCGAGAGAACAGTCACAACAGCATTCCCCGAAGCCCATCAGGCTTCTGCGTCATCTCCTCCTTGACATCCTTGCGCGACTCCTGCTTGAGCTCTGTCTTTACCTGCTTCTGCACTCCAGTTGCTTCGAGTCCTCTTTCTTCATGTCCTTCAGGAGCAGCAAGCAAACAAGCCAACATAACTTACATACCTACATATCAGAAAGCTACACCCAACACCACGTCTGACAGTCTCTGCTGGCCAGAGCAAAGCTGGAAGCAAAAGAAGCTGTACCTCAAACCTAAAACCCTAAACCCAGCAGATCATCAAACCCTCCATGTTACATACGACGTTGGCGGCTGTAACAGTAAGCAGCATCCATGAAACGCGCTGGTTCCGGATGATTGCATTAAACCACCGCAACAGGACTGATCGCGCCTCTGCACCGGACTCTTGCTTGACTTCATCCTTCACCTCCCGGCTTAGGCTTCAGGCTTGAGGGTTCAGGTTTAGGGATGAGGGTTTCGGGCTAGCAGGGCATCCGTTTTCGGAGTAGGGAGGCTTGCGACTAAATACACGATGTCTTTCACTGCAGAGCCGCGCTTCGCAGGAGGCCTCCCTATTCCGTCTTATAGCAAAAACAGCACAGCCGCTTCTGGTGAAGCTGATGCACACAGAGTTTCCCCGGATGAAGGCGCAAAGTCGAAAAAGACACATGTAAGGCGGCCTAGATGGGCTTCGGTTTCGCTTTGGCCCGCTGAAACGTCCAACCTCTCAGCTACTCCGAAACAATCGGAGGCCTCAAAAGGTGGGATGAAGGCAGGTAGGATTCAGGATCCCTCATATAAGGACCCTGATTTTGCTGCACCGCTGAAGCCTTTGTCCTCCCGCACAAAGATGAAAACCCAGGATTTCAAGTTTGCTTACCAAACAGACTTGCAGCCCTCGGCTCTGCACCCTAAATGTAGACCGTTCGTAGAAAGACCTAAGGCCTTACACGAACCTTTCAAAGCGGCTCCAAACCCACCAAGACGGAGACAACTGAACCTCAAGCCGCGCACTGCCAACCCCAAACTCCACATGTGCTCCCTGAACTCTGAACCCTAAACCCTTACGGTTTAGGTGTTTGGGGTTTGGGATGCAGGCGCTGAACGCTAACCCATCTAAACCAACTTTGTGAAAGCAAAACACCTATATCAGAACTCGCTGCGTGAAGATACAAATCCTCAACTCCAATTCTAGACCAGTATTCTAGACCTTCCGGATCTACCAATGCACGCAAGAATCCGGGTTCAGGGTTTAGGCATTTCGGGTTGCCGAGGAGCTTATGGGGTTAAGGGTTGAAGAGTTCGGAGTGTGATGTAGGACTGCGGGTGTTTGGGGCCTTTCTGCAGCTGGGATGGCGGAGGCTTGCGCTGCTTGGCGACCTTCGACAAAACGACCACCTCGGCGCCGTACAAAACGACACTCTCGCCTCGTAGGCTTGGGGCGCTACGGTGTTCGGAATATGAGGATGAGGATCTCCTCTTCTTCCCGCCTGGTAGGCTTAGAGTTTGCTGTGTCTTCGTCTTCGGAACAACAGCACTAGACAAAGTATCGTAACTTACCAAGAATCCTACGGAGCCCTGTGTATGCACGCAGTCAAGCCCCAAGGCAAACCCGGCTTCATAGAATCAAGTACCTACAACGAGACACGGAAAGTCAGAACGCTTACGCCATCAACACCGAATCCCAAACCCTTTGGATGGTCGGATTGAGAGTTGAAGGGCTAGGGCCTAGGGTGTGGGGCCCCGTGTAGGTGTTTGCGTCTGATTTCATGGAGATGGGTGTCCTTGAAACTTGCGGGGATAGGTTGCAGGCACTAGGCCTGAGTCACGATTTCCGTCCCATGTTCTCCTAAACTACTCCTGCGGGTAAGGATTTCAGAACTAAATAAGACTGAATACGGGTCTGGGATTTCGACTACTCCACCATTCCCGTAGTGCTACTTACAGGTCTCAACAATGAGCCGCGAAAGTAGGTCAACTTTCCTACACATGATGACTAGTGAGAGCCTTTAGGACTTTAGGCAGGGGCGGAAACACTCAACACAACTTAGAGCCTACATAAGTAGCAATGTTACATACTTTCCGTGTTTTGCCTATACTACAACAGAGGCCCAAACACCATTCTAGTTACTAAGGCCCCGATATTATCTCAACTCTTACAACCACGTCAGGTTCCAACAGTGCTGCACTACACTACGTGGGGATCCAACAACCTACTGCTTTATGCGTTCTACCCTTTAGCTACAGAGTCATGACCTACAGGGAGAACTACCGGTAATAGATAGTAGTGACCCTCGGTGTCCCAAGCAGTCGCTATTTGTGATTATCGGTGCTGAGGAGGGTGTAAGATGCTGTAACGAGGAGTAGTTGGACCTCTTCAGGAAAGCCGCATCGGCAGAAACCATGGCAAGGCCACTCGCAATAGTGGAATTTGAGCCGGTCTGCATAGCCAACAGGCTTAAGGGCAGGGTCTGGAGTTTTGCAAGGGTCTGGGGTATGGTTGGATGTTCGAGCTCCGGGCTATCAAGGTTGGATACTGTCGCTGAGCAACATTCCAGACTGATCCGGCCCTGACAAAGGCTTCTTTGACGGCCCAAAAGCAGATTCCTGACAGGGGTTTACAATCGTTTGGACAACGCAATGGCACGATGCTGTCTGCTTTTCGAGGAAGCAGAGCACGCATGAGATTAACATGTACTCGCATATCTGCGATTTCGAAGCAAAAGGCCTCGAATGTAGTCCGCGCCGTGACATGAGATCCACGTGCGCCTTGTTTGTGTGCAGTGTGGGACTGAAATCTGGACATGTTCAGACCGAGTTTGGCAGCATATCAGAGATAAGTTCTGCACGAGAGACCCGCTCAACAAATGACGCTTTAGCTAGATGATCACTCCAGGCTTCGGACATGAAGCTCGGCCTCAACATGCTTCCGCAGTGAGAGAATGCATCTAAACTGAACTTGCTTAAGTTCCTGCACTGCTGTGCTCCTCAGCGCCTCTGGGACTGCTGGGCCCGCTCCCTCTCCTTCTCCTGCTGCGTGCGCCAAGCCACCGCCTGCTTCCAGGCCGTCTCCACCTCCTTCGCAGAGAAGTCCTTCGGGCGAAACCTCAAGTCTCGGGTCTTGCCTCCAACCCTGCTGCTTGCACGCCATGCCTGCTCGCCACGGCTCCACCTGATCCCAGGCTGTGGCCCGAGCGGCTCGAAGTACGGGCACTCCGAGAGCGGCTTCACGGGCACCACCTCCTCCTGCAGCCCCAACTCCTTGGCCAGCTCCCGGGCCCTGGCCTCGGCGTCCTCCTTCACCTTGAAAGTGCCGCCGTGGAGGGGTCTGTGATCTCCACCTTATAGCATCCAAACTTCTTTCTGTAAATGACTCCTCTCACCGTGGAGCCACAGGCCTTCTCCCTGGGCGGCCTCAGCTTCCCCTGGCGCACGAGCTCCTCGCGGAAAGCCTTGGCCTCCTCCAAGGCCGCCTGTTCGGCCTGGGCCTCGCTGAGGCCGAGCTTCATGTGCTTGGAGATTGGGAAATGGAGCCTTTTCCGCTTGCCTGATACTTGCCAAGAAACCCGCCAGCCGGCCTTCTCCTTGTCCCAATAGATTCCCTGAATGCCGCTCTGGCGCTCCAGGCCGCGGAAACTCCTCGTGACGATTTGGCCTTGCTCGGCTCTCGGCTCGGCCAGCTTCGGCTCGCCAGGATCAGGCACGGAGCCCACGGACTCGAAGATTTCGAGGCCCTGCATGGTGGAGCCACCTCCAGTCGGCGAGAGCTTCATCATGCCGTCCTCCACGAGCAGCCAGCCATTGCCGGCCCAAGCTCGCGTCGGAAGGTCCCGCATCCAAGGCCACATCTTCATGCACTCAGCTGCTCGGTGCTGATTGCCACCCTCTCTCCTGTCGGCCTGTGCCTTGGAGACAGCAGGGGTCGCTGGCTGTCGCTCGCTGTGTGGGTCACTGTTGTCGTAGAAGAGGGTATGGTGTGGATTCTCGTGATAGAAGGCGCGCAACTCTCTAAACTGCTCTTTGCTGAGGAGCTGCACACATGCTGTCGTCTTGTCTCTCACACATCCTTGCCACGGAGCTGCCGCCAATCCGAGAAACGGGCTGGCCGGACAGCAGGGCTTTGTGGGCAGCCACGTCTTGCCAGAGGCTTGAAATGCTAGGCATTTCTCGGCCCACTCTGTCAATCGCGACCCGAAGGATGGAACGGAGACGTCTGGGCTCTTCTGGCTCAATCGACGCCTCTTCGGGTTAGGCTGCTCGCAGTCCTCTAGCTTAACTTGCAGGGCCTGCTCCTCATCCACTTTCTCCTGCTTTATGTCAGTCCTTAATTGGATGGCAACATCAACAATTCCGTCAGCAAAGTGGAAGAACCAGGACCGCAATCCCAAGTGCTGTGACAGAACACACAGTGGCGCAAACCGAACAAAAGTTCAAGAATGGCATCGAAGAACCACATAGAACCGACTATCACTAACTCAAGCTCAAGCCTTGACGGACAAGGCAGGACATCCTTGAAAATGAAAGCAAACTAGTTGAGGTCCTGCGTCGGACTTCCACTGTAGCATCGAATGTCGTCTGCACAAAACGCGCAAACCCCAAGATCTTAAGAGCCTTCGATTCTGCCCGTAGTCCCATAGCCCTGGTAGTGTCACTACTTATCGCATGGTTGAACCTCGTGGCACCCAAGGCTCCTGACCGCTGCCAAGCCGCGACTCGCTTTGCGACTTCTTGTCCTCCGTGAATGGGGAGGCAGGATCAAGACTGCGCGTGCGATCTGACTGAATAGCTGCAGACTCCTGCAATGCATGAACCCGATTTGACTCCATGAAAGCACCATGATGCACTAAGCCGTTACCTTGTATTACCTTGCAAACATAAAGGAGTAGAACTTTAGCCCCTGCAACATCCTGCAAGTCTCAGCCATCACAAGAGCTTATTACATCAACAAAACTTGGAATCAACAGCTAGAACTTCACTGAGTAAGACCGGAGAGAAGCGATATCAATCCAACTGCAGGTGTTCCATCGGAAACAAATACGAGTAAGTTTAACGTGGTGGAGGAGGGATAGAGACTGAGACGACAGCAAAAGTATGGCCAGCGTGAACTGTTAGTCGCAAAACGATCCTCGAAATTTGTCGATAACGACATGCAGCAGCATGGCAATGGCAACTGAAGGTTTCCGTAGTGGACACTCGCAATGCAAATTCCAAGCAAGACATATTTCTTTAACTCGGACTTGACAGGTGCATATATGTAGCTGCTTAGTCTGCAGCAATAGACAAAGCTGTCCCCGCGAACAGGACGCACGACTCCCCGCGGCACAAAACTCGTTGCGCTGTTCTGCATTCCATACCCGTCTTGCAGATTCAGCTTTCACCACATAAACATGCATACACGCGTGCAGGTACACATGAAGGCAATGGGTCTAGCATGCAGGGATCTATATGTTTTATAGGGATCCAGCATGGCGCATTTGGTACAAACACCTTTCTACCTATGGATCTGCAGCATCTTTCCGGGGCAGCCTTCGTCCGCTTTCTTCGACGAGAGCTTACGACCTCCACGACATGATAGGGTTCAGGGTTCAGAGAGTTGACCGGAAAGTCAAGCCAACCTCCCCCCCCGACAATCACCTTTAAACCAAGCATCCGTCAAGAAATGATAGGTGTTGAGGATGCATAACGGCTTTGTACCAGCGCAGACTCTTTCCGAGGTCCTGCAACCAAACCCCTCTTGAGGCCTCAGGTGAGCAAGCCCCAACCTGGCTTTAGGGCTTTGGTTTAAGGGCCTAAAGTACATTGTCCGATTGTCTTCATTTTGTAACTAAAGCCGTGTGCTTCTTGTTGCGAGCTGTAAATATATCTGAAATCTGCAGTCGCCTCGTTGCTCTCTTCCTTCACTTCCATGTCTGCATCTTTCGAACCCTTCTCCTTCGCCTCCTGCTTGATATCCTCGCAGCGCTTAGCTGACCCATGCCGGTTAGAGCTAGCTTGGTATTGTGCACAAGAGCTTAGATCAGGATGCGACTCGGAATCTTCACTAATGGAACCTGTTCAGGCTTGAAATCCCTGGGTCGCGTTTTACGTATCTAAACAGCAGTTGCAGCTTGACATCTGGATCTATTAATGACTTGAACTCTCTAATTGAGTCCTCAAAGAAGTCTGAACCGTAAAGCGCTGTAACGGTGATTGGTTCGCAAGATTTGAGATGTTTCCCGGCCAAGCTATCATAGCACGAGACTTGTCTAAAGGTCGAGCCCGTCTAGCTTCATGGCCTGAATATATCATCTTTGAAACCTTTACGAACCCTGAAACCAGAGTTCCCTGGCAGCGAAACACCTGCCAGCGATTGAAGCTTTGCAGGTAAAAGACTCAGCGCCTGAGAGGGTGTCTCAGCATGCCACGAAGCCAATCGGCCTTCTGCGTCAACTCCTCTTTGACTTCCGACTTGATATCCTTGGACGACTCCTCCTTGATCTCTGTCTTTACCTTCTTCGAAGCCTCCTCCTTTACCTCCCTCTTCATATCCTGCAGGCACTTTTGGCTGGCCAAAAGGCTTTCAAAGGCTGTTGAAGTGCCATCTTGTAAGCTTCGTTTCAGCAGTAAACACACCACCCAAGACAGATATTATGGAAGCAAACGAAGCTACACCTAAACAAAAACCTGAGTCAGTAAATCCCTGCCGCCCAAACCCGGCACTCGCCTCCTTGAGCTCCAGCTTGGTCTCAGCCAGCTTGCCCACATGGCTTTCTTGATCCTGCCACGACCATAACAAAGCTCAGAACTTCAAGTAAGTCTTGATAGCACTAAACCCCTCTCGAGGCCTCAGGTGAGCAAGCCCCAACCTGGCTTTAGGGCTTTGGTTTAAGGGCCTAAAGTACATTGTCCGATTGTCTTCATTTTGTAACTAAAGCCGTGTGCTTCTTGTTGCGAGCTGTAAATATATCTGAAATCTGCAGTCGCCTCGTTGCTCTCTTCCTTCACTTCCATGTCTGCATCTTTCGAACCCTTCTCCTTCGCCTCCTGCTTGATATCCTCGCAGCGCTTAGCTGACCCATGCCGGTTAGAGCTAGCTTGGTATTGTGCACAAGAGCTTAGATCAGGATGCGACTCGGAATCTTCACTAATGGAACCTGTTCAGGCTTGAATTCCCTGGGTCGCGTTTTACGTATCTAAACAGCAGTTGCAGCTTGACATCTGGATCTATTAATGACTTGAACTCTCTAATTGAGTCCTCAAAGAAGTCTGAACCGTAAAGCGCTGTAACGGTGATTGGTTCGCAAGATTTGAGATGTTTCCCGGCCAAGCTATCATAGCACGAGACTTGTCTAAAGGTCGAGCCCGTCTAGCTTCATGGCCTGAATATATCATCTTTGAAACCTTTACGAACCCTGAAACCAGAGTTCCCTGGCAGCGAAACACCTGCCAGCGATTGAAGCTTTGCAGGTAAAAGACTCAGCGCCTGAGAGGGTGTCTCAACATGCCACGAAGCCAATCGGCCTTCTGCGTCATCTCCTCTTTGACTTCCGACTTGATATCCTTGGACGACTCCTCCTTGATCTCTGTCTTTACCTTCTTCGAAGCCTCCTCCTTTACCTCCCTCTTCATATCCTGCAGGCACTTTTGGCTGGCCAAAAGGCTTTCAAAGGCTGTTGAAGTGCCATCTTGTAAGCTTCGTTTCAGCAGTAAACACACCACCCAAGACAGATATTATGGAAGCAAACGAAGCTACACCTAAACAAAAACCTGAGTCAGTAAATCCCTGCCGCCCAAACCCGGCACTCGCCTCCTTGAGCTCCAGCTTGGTCTCAGCCAGCTTGCCCACATGGCTTTCTTGATCCTGCCACGACCATAACAAAGCTCAGAACTTCAAGTAAGTCTTGATAGCACTAAGATGTACTAAGTGGAACCTGAGAATCAAAAGCTGTAGCTAGGAGCCTGGATCTAGGGCAAAGCTCCAACGCTTTCAAGACTCTGGTTTTCACCTCGCGCGATCCCTTTCCCTTCGAGCCTTCGGACCGCAAGCGACGGAGCTTCCAGGGTCTTCATGACTAACATGACATGCTGCGCGGCTTAATCCGTTTGGCAGAACCATGCCTTCCGCCTTCGGGCCTCCGTTTGCGAAGTGTGGGTGGTGGGAGGGGGGGAAACCAGGCGTGAAAAGCATGAACAGCAAAGTTCAGGTGCAGGCTTCTGTTCACTGAGCACCCCATCAAGCCTTATATGCCCAAGCGTCAACCCACCAGCAGTGCACCCATCTCAACCCTGAGCCCTAAACCCTTTGCTAGTGGCTCTCAGCATACCAGTCGCTTCTGTTTTCCTGACCATGAAGCTTGAGAGGTAATTGTGAATTTGGCTCCGGGAGCCTTTTTTGCAGGCTTTACATAGCTGGGCAAAAAAACGATGCAACGCAACCCCAACCCTATTACACACAGTGCGACATTATGGGTTAAGGGTTTAGGGTCAAGGGTGCATGGAGCCTTCGCCAGCCGTGATGGACGAGGAGGCCTGCGCCGCTTGGAAACCTTCACCGTCAGAACGACCACCTCAGCGCCAGAAGCTTCTGACACGATACTCTCCGCGGGCCTGGTGGGCTTGACGGCTTACGGTTATCAGAAAAACGAATCCTCTTTAGAACGGGACAAAACATCAGAAGTCACCAACATTCCTATTGAGCCCTATACACCCTCAGCAAAACTCCAATAAACTATGTATCCATACCGAAAGGATCCTAAGTACCTATATAGTAGTTGTTCTACGAGACTACTCCTGTGCCCTATAGGAATCGGAATCAGGAATGGAAGGCCCAGGCTTGCACCAGGCCTCTAGCCCAGATGGCAGTACCCTACGCTTCTTTAGTGGAACTGAACTTTCCGCTTCGTTTACGCGCTACTGACCAACGATCCCAAACAGAAAGATGGTTCTTGGTTCCAGAAGAGGATGCGAAGTCCTGAAACAATACGTGCAGCCGCAGGGTAAACCATGTTCAGGAAAGTCGCATCCGCATCTGCGGAAGCCATGGCACGGTCTCTTGCAACAGTGGAATCTTGAGCCGGTCTGCTGAAGGGGGTCCCGCCATCTCTCTTGAGTTTGGCAAATCCCGACAGCGCCCCAAAAGCATACACTGCGCCCATTCTGCAATGCAGGAAAGCTACCTGTTTGCTGAAGCATGCATATGACGAGCTGATGATGACGGAATCAATGGCTCTAAACAAACTGGGCTTGCAGCATCGATTTCAATCGCCCTCCTGGGCAAAAGCATCGTGTGCAAACAGTTTCTGGCGGGTGAAGAGCCCATGCAGGATTGCACATGGATGACGTGGCTGTCAAGATTCTTTGTATCTCCTTCTTGGAGTGTGCTTTTCAGCTCAAACAGCAATGACTCGAGCGCACCTTGCACAATTGGCATCCGTGGCTTGCGAAGGAAGCACCGTGCAATCACCAAGCGCTGCTTCTGTCCACCAGATGACTTGCCTGTCAGAAACTTCTGCGATCGTCAGAATGACTTCATGTGTGGGGGTCCCAGGTCCTTTCAGGACCACTGTCGCGAGACGAGACCTGTAACGATATTGAATGCCACGAAGCTGCACAATCCCGTGTGACTTCGCGCCCCCTTCATCGGAGATGGGCATGGGGGCTGGCTTCGATCACTGCAAACACACGTTTGAAGACGCCCGAAAGCCGGGTGAAAGCATGTTTCATCCTGTCCCAATGAAGCTGGAGCGTGATGAGAAAGACCATGCTCATCACTCCCGCTTTCCCATGACAACAACTGGCCACCGCGCCACAAAGCAAGCACCGCTGTGTCCACGTTTGAGATACGTTGAGAAGGCTGTCACTGAGGCTCCAACGTAAGCATTCCTTACATCGTGGCCTGCGGCTGTCTGAGTATCTGAAGGCCTCGTGCTCTTCGGCTGAAGCATCACCTTTGCTGGCTAATGGCATCCGTCGCAGTGCTGTTTGCCTCACCACAGGCGCAGTAGTAGTACATGGACATTGTGATTTTCCTGGCCCACGTGGCAAATGCACGGTAGCTGTAGGTGATCGGAGGCACAATGGTAAGTGCAAGGACCGACAGCTTCTCATGCCGCCCACCTCTGCTATCATGCAAACTGCTTCAACTCCGTGTCTCGCTGTGTGCCGGACATCTGTCGCTAGTGCCGTCGGCTAGCAGATCATGCGTCAATGCGCTGAGCTGCCTTGGCAGCCCCATCGCTGAAACGGCGACGGAGAAGCAGCAAACGGACACTTAGAGGAGACTCCCAAAGTTGCCCGAATCCCGATGCTAAGCGGCTGCGTCATCTGACTTTGCTGCAGCTTTCACCCACGATAGTTCCGGAGACATCTTCAACTCAGACAAGATTTGCAAGACATGTACTGACAAGTCTTCATGACGCAAGGACTAACAAACTGAAAAGTTATGTAGCTGCAGTATGCAATGCTTTTAGATAGACACTTCAGGTGGGGGAGCGGTGTAAGCGCCAGCTCGGTACCAATCGGGTGGATGGACCGCGGTTGAAGCGAGAGAGGCCTGCTTGCGCCTCATCAAACCCTGTACTAAGTCTCCTTCAACCCCCATTGCATTGTCGGGCGTTCCCGCTCCTGGGGCGGGTCCTAGGGGGAACGGGCCGCCATACCGCGCGGCAGGAAGAGCAGGGGTTTGGAGGAAGGCCGGGGCCAAAGAGGAGGAGCTACTAGGTCCGGGCTGGGATGCCCTGGAAAAATCCGTGAACGCAACGTTCCTCAGAACTTCATCTCCCGATTCCCTTCGCCCTTCGGGGTTGGGTTCCGGGGGTGAAACACCCCACGGACCATTACCCTTGCCGTCGGAACTGTACGCGTTATGAGGCATCTGAAGCAGCTGCTTCATGTCCGGTGTTCGATCCGGCAAAGCCTGGGAGTCGCCACAGATTAACCTCAAGGCTTGCAGCACATCCGGGTTGCTGCCAGGCTGAGAGCCGTCAAGGCACCCTCTAGCTTCAACCCTAAGATCCTCGAGGGTTTGGAGCGCTCGACTCCCGGTAAGAGGGACTGCCGAGTGGTCCCGATAAGTGCCATCGAGGGCCTCATCCAGAGTCTCTCCCGACACCATCCTCTGAACTACTCCCGGGAGAAGTTGGGAGGCACTAGGCAAGAGAATCGAGGGCAGTGCAGGCACGCTGTCGCTTTCCTGGGGGAGTTGAACCCGAGAGGTTACGGAGGAGTCCGCTAGTTTGGGCTCAGGCGAGGCCTTGGGTTTACGCTCCTCCTTGGCTCCATGGAGCCTGCAGAGTTTGACCCCGCCCTTGGTATGGTACGGTGTTTGCAGGCACCCCTCCACTGAGCAGGTTCTTCCTTTCAACGACGCTTGATAAATGGCCCGGTGATAGTCGCAAAGGGCGACCGCGTGGGTGCCATCTATGAGCCTCTTGAGGCCTTCCTGGCAACTGACAACCTCATCCGCCTTCAGGAGAGGCTCTGGCTGATGCCGGGCTAAGTCCCTGCAGGGCTCCATCGCCAAAGGCTTGGCATTAGGAGTGCCGAGGTCCATGCCCACCTGGTCAGCCTGACATGTGTTTCCTTCCTCAGCCTCAGACTCGGTCTCCGAGTCTTCGTGCCTGGGACCTGCCCCCTCGGAGCCTGGGCGCGAACCGCGCCTCTGGCTCCTTCGGCAGCAGATGCCACACAAAGTTCCACAAATCAACTTCCCGATACGCCTTGTAGTTTGCCGGAAACAGGAGCACCACAGGAGCCCAAAGAACCAGGTGAGAATGGCGCACCGGGCCCATGGTCCCCTGCCGGCCAAATCCTGAAGGTCCAGCTCCTGAACCTGTGGCACCACCGCACTGGTACCCACATGAATTGCGGGTTCACCCTCTGCGGTACATGGTTGGTGGGCGCACAGATGAATCCGGCACTCTGAGGCCTCAATAAGGTTTCTGAAGTACCGGTGGGATGAGGCCTTAACCTCGTCGCACGCGCAAATGAAGCCGTGCCGGTTGGTCCGGCCCCGCACGGTCCCGTGGCGGAGTCTGGCAATCGCTGTACCATCAGTAATCAAAAGATCGTGCGGTAGACGATTAAGGCCTCTACCTCTAACCTCTGATTGCACATATGCAACGGACCACGGTTCTCCAGCACAGGGACCTTTCCAGTTAGGCCTGAATGGCCTCTCTCCCAAAAGTCGTGAAACTTCACTCCAGGGCGCATCTCCCCGGAAGTACCGGACCAATGCTCTGGAGTGCACAACAATTGGGAAGACAACCCAGGTGTACGTCCAGACACCCAGCTGCAGCAGGAATACCCCAACTATTCCGACCATAAGCCAGTACGTCCAGCGATTCGCAAATAAAATTGACGAGCATAAAGGGCCACAGTATTGCTTTGCATACACCTTGCAGAGGTCCCATATCGGGAGGACTCTCTGGACCATGAGGTCCCAGAGAAACGCTTTCCAGCTCTCCCAACCGCTGGGTTCCTCCGGTGCGGAAGTGGCGCCGATCAGCTCTGGTTCCTCGGCCTCCATCCATGCCCCCACAAAGGGTAGCCAGGACAGGTCCGGGACCGAAATCAGTCCCCGGACCCCCCAAAGGTCAGGGACTTCGTTCGGTTCCTCCATCGCCGGGAACGGGGTTGTGGTGGTGGTGGAATTAAAAGACTTTTCCAGCGTACTGGCCGTTAACAGGGCAGCGCCTGCCATGGCCCTCGCGGGAACCCACACCATCACGCTTTGCGGAGCCCCCGGGCAACCTAAAAAACTAAGCTACCTTGAGCCTAAACGTGCGGTGAGACAGAGGTGAAACCCTACGCACACTACGCTGTACTAACCGAATACAGCTCTACCTGGGTGTCTGGAAAATCGCCTTCCCATTCCAGGCATGCATTCTTGCGCTTCAGGCCAGTCTGGTGCACTGCAGTAGAACTAGCAGCAGGCACAACCGGTGAAGCCAACGTGCGCCCCGCTGCCCAAGTCCCTGGATCAACCCGGCTGTCGAACAGCACAGAGTCGTTGTCCAGCATCACTTGGCTATCGAACAAACGTTGGCTGGACATCCTGAAAGGCACACCGCTCAACACCGAAACTGACAGAGCTTAACTTCTGCGGTTCATCCCATCCTAGATGATATTAATGCATAAACCTTGGGCGGGACCTCGGGACACAGACCTCAGGACACACAACCCCGGACATGCCCCGGACATCCCGGACATGCCCCGGACATGCCCCGGACATGCCCCGGACATCCCGGACACCACCCCGGACACCACTCCGGACATCCCGGACACCCCCCCTCCGGAACATCCCGAACACAACCCCGTCCCCCCACCCCCCGAAACTCCTGACATAACCCCGGACACCCAGGACTCCCTACGGCCCTACGGCTTTGGCCCACAACTTTTTTGTTTGTGGGTTGTCTGAGAGCAGATTGTTGACAGGTGAATCGACACATCCCTTTGCAAGCTTCTCGAAAATCTGTGTGCTGCCAACTGCTGGTCACACAAAAGTGAAGCTTGGCTGACAGGGAACCCGGTGACACTGTGCACAGTAACACCCTGAGAAACCCAACAGTAAGCACGAGTGTGTACCCAAACCGCTTCAAACCTTCCAGAGCCTACAGCTTCAGATACTGCTGAGGTCTGTACTTGTCCTAGTCCTAAGGCTCTGCTCTCAGACGCTGATCCCACTATTCTCCCGCACGTCTTGGTGTCAGTTGTATCTTGCCAGGATTCGGAAAAAGGCAAGAATGGGTTAGCTGCAAAAGCAGCAGCCCACAGTGTAGCTGCCAAGCAGCACCCCTGCCAAAGGGATAGCTGCGAAGCAGCACCCTTGCCGATGGGTTAGCTGCAAAAGCAGCAGCCCACAGGATAGCACCCCTGCCGAAGGGATAGCTGCGAAGCAGCACCCCTGCCGAAAACAATTGTTAAAAACCGCACCCCGATGAGATGGGGTTGCGGGGAGCAGGCAAGTGGGTAGCCAACAGTGGCAGCCACGAAGCCAAGGTGAATGATCCATAAGGTCACAGGTTAGCAGCAGAAGCTGCAGCCTGGACGCTAAGGATGCCGCACAGTTCACCTCTCGCGGATCCACTTCAGCAGCTGGCCGGTTCTTTTGGACTCCAGTGTCGGGTCCTGTTGGACCTGCCTCTCCAGGTGAGTGAGAGCCGTCTGGAGGCTTTTGTCAGACACGATGTGAATCCTGGCTCCGTGGCAGGTCTCAGGTCCCTGCAGGCTCAGATGAACGAACAAACAATTCGTGGGCAGCACGACTCCCCTCCCAGGGCGGCATGTCACACCAGCCATCCCGCTCAACTGCCGTGAGGAACTCTTCTGCACGCATCCGCTCCAGGTGCTGCAGCATCTCGGCCGTCGTGTTGCCGGCTAGCTTCTTCACGGGGAACCCCAAGTAGATCTCCTTGCCTTCGCAGCAGATGCGCAATTCGGGCAAGCCCCAGTCAGTGGACATCGAGAGGCGGCCGGAGTCCCCGGCCATCTGGTAAAAGTACAACTGCCAGATCTCCTGCAGCTCCTTGCTCGAGGGTCGTGCCACGGAACGCAGTGGCACCGGCAGGATCTGGTCCAGCTGCACCGCACACGAATACTTCTGGCTGCTCCTCAGCAGCATCTGCTCCACCCACTCTTTTGCTCGCTGTAATACTCGTGCCGGGTCACATCCCGGGTAAAGCCTTCCACGGGCGTTGGTGGGAGCAGAAGGGGCACTGTCATCTCATCCTCTGGCTCCGCTGCGCAGTTGATGGTTTCATCGGGAAGCGGGTTCTCCTTGAGGTGCTTCAACAGATTGACCACCAAGGCGGGGGTCTCGGAAGCTGCCTGGCTGTTCGGATGATCAAGCTTGGCCTTCTTGTTCGAACCCCTCACTGTCGCCTTCGCGGCCAGCTTGTCCCGCTTCTTCACCTCCTTCTTGCAGTCTGCGGTGAATTCGCGGAAGTTTTTAATCTGCTGCTTCGTGTCCAACACTGCCTAGCAGTGCTTGCCAAGGTGCCACTCCTTCATGTAGGCTGCCAGTTCCTTCTCCATTGACACCATGGCTTCGATGTCAAGGCTTTCGTCAGCAGCCTTGGTGTTCCATTCTGCGATGGACTCCTCCATGGCAGTCTCCAGGTCCTTGATCTTGTCATTCAGCACTTTCGTCTTTTCCTCGGCTTCTCTCTTCACGGGCACGTCTGACATGCACAAAGCATTCGTCAAGTCCTTGCACAAGGTGTCTGCTGTGGCCTTCTGACGCTTCAACAGCTCGGACATCGAAGCATTTGCCTTGTGGATAGCGTTGGTGAGGCTTGAGCTTTGCCACTGCCAAGGAGGGAAGCTGGGTTGCTTGCTTCTCCTTCAACTCTTTCTTCTTTTGATCAGCTTTCTCCTTGAGTGCCAAGGCTTGCTGCTGAAATTCAGCAGCTCTGTTCTCAGCAACTTCCTTCTCTTGCTCCAAATCTCGTCGCACCGCGACGGCCGGAACGTAGGCCTGCTTGCCCTGCTGCTCTGACAGAAGCCGCTCTGTTTGGAGCTTGTCAGAAGCACGTTTCATGCGAGGTCCGATTTCCTCTTCGAAACCATCAAGCTGCTCGCCATCGCCAAGGTCAGTCCGCTGCCGCACGGACGCTGCAACGGTATGGCGGTCCACGACATTTTCCAGACCTCCGTTGTTGACCCGGAGGCAGAGTTCCCCGTTGATCTCCTTGGTCACAACGTCCGGATCCGTGCAGCGATGCTCGTAGGCTGCCATAGCATCCTCCAAGGTACTGTACTGCTTCAGGATCATTTCCCGTGCGCACCAGTCGCGGGGGGTCATGTATCGTGAGCCGCTGCAATTTCCCAGTCTGGCGAGTCTCTTCCAAGGCCCCCACTGCCGTTGCGAAGGTCCTGCGGCTTTTCTTTGACTCGGTTGCCCGCTTCCGTTTCTCTTGGCGGTACCACTGGGCACGCTCCGAGGAACCCATCTTGGCCACGCTTCCCCTCAGGGCCTCAGCGGCTTTTCGAGCTTTCTTGGCCTCCTCGCTTTCCTTGGCTTCTTCGGCAGAGCCCTTCTTCGGTGCTTTAGCCATCCGAGCGAGGCACCGGTCTGTGGACGAACAGCAGGAGCAGATCCGCCTCAAGCAGTTCCTTCCAGTTGGGTAGCTCGTCAAGATGCTTGTCTCTTCCTCACACCTGATGCACATGATGCTCTGAGGCATCTCCTGGTCCGGGGCATCTGTCACGCTTGCTGCGGGGCAGGGGAGCACGAGTGTGGGAGCTGAGGGGCTTGCGGAGCCAAACAAATCGCTGCAGAATGAGATATCTCAAAGACACAAAAACAAGAACCCTGAGTTCAATGGCTGTCATCAGGGAACTACCCGGCAAGCTTACTCAGCGAACACAGAAGGGTTATCGGAAGACTGTTTTGCACGATTCTCAAGCTTGCTGTGTGCACACACACACACACACACACATCTGCTCATCCACCTACCATCCTAGCAGGTCCTATCTACGAACAGGCAGACCGCCACCATGGCAACCGACACCGCTTAGAAGCGCTAGTCGGAATCCGAGGTGGATCGCTTCTTTTGGCAGGTTCAAGTGAGGTGGGAAACGCAGCTTGCGCTGAGCATTCTCTGGCATGTCTCGCCCTGAGCTAGTAGAACGCCTCCGTCTGTCGCCAACCTTGCTTCCGGAGCTTTGTGCTGGCTCAGATTCGTTCTTGGAGCTCTTGCTTGCTGGCGAGAGCCAGTTTTTGGATGAAGCTTTGGCTTTAGCCAAACACTCGAAGAGGTGTGTTGCTTTCTCACTCAGGACGAGTGGACTCTGTGGCGCAGCATCATCAACGTCCATGCCCGGATCATCATCCGAAAAAAGCTCGTCAACCAGTCGCTCAAGCTCTAGCTCCAAGTCATCGGACTGGTGACGTGGTAAGTCCTGGGTGCTGCCTTCTGGCTGTGACGTGGTAAGTCCTGGGTGCTGCCTTCTGGCTGGTGACGTGGTAAGTCCTGGGTGCCACGAGGCAGAGTCTTTGGGGCTTCCTCTTCAGCTGAAGCCTCTGGCTTTGCGCTGGTGTCACGGAGGCAGAGTCTTTGGAGCTTCCTCTTCAGTTGGAGCCCTTGGCTTTCGAACCCTTTTGGCCTTGGGGTTGCGAGTCTTTGGGGTTACCTCTTCAGTTGAAGCCTTTGGCTTTGTAGCTGTTTTGGCCTTCGGGGTTCGGGTCTTTGGGCTTGCCTCTTCAGTTGCAGCCTTCGGCTTTGCACTGCTTTTGGCCCTCGGTTTTCGAGTCTTTTGTGTTGCCTCTTCAACTGCAGCCTTCGATAGCGCGGTCCTGCTGGAGCTCGCGGCGTAGCAACTCCAGGTAGCGGTCCGGATCCTCGAATAGCGTGCTCCACGTGTAGTCGAACACATTGATTGTAGCGGCCGGCTGGCCCTTTCCCCTGCCCCTCTCGCCTCGGCCACGGCCAGGGCTAGCGGCCCGAGGGAACGAGGGGCTAGCGGCCCGCGGCCCGATCTCCATGAACTTCCTAGCGGCCGACTCAGCCGGCGTAGGATCCACGGTAGCGGCTGCAGCTGTGGCAGCCGGTGCTGCCGTAGCGGCGGCAGTAGCGGCCACCGGGGCAGGATCGGTGCTGCTTGTGGCGGTGGCATCTCTGGTAGCGGCCTCCTCTGCGGCCTGCAGGGAGGCTTTGCTAGCGGCCACCGCCTGCTGGTACTCCAGCTCGGCGGCCTGCTCCTCCTTAGCGAGCCGCTCCGCGGCCTCTTTCCGCTTTTGCTCTAGCGCGGCCGCTGCGACTCTCTGGTCGTGCTCGGCCTTATTCTCTAGCGCCAGCTTAGCGGCTATGGCCTCCGCCTCCTTGCGGGCCTTGGCCTTTGCCGCGCTAGCGGCCGCGTTGGCTGCGGCGAGCTGGTCTAGCTGGGCCTTTGCTGCAGGAGCTGACATAGCTGCATCCAAGCTAGCGATGTCGTCCTGGGACAGGTCGGCCCAGCTAGTAGCTGACAGAACTCGCCGTTCCATCATGTTAGCGGGGCTTTGTTGGCGGACCCCGGCCCCTAGCCACTTCCTGGGCGGGGCCTCCTTGTCTAGCTTTTCGATCGCCTCTTGCGACATAGCGATCAGCTCCTGTAGCAGAGGCTTGTCGAGATAGCGGTGCAACCCGTCGGTGCACTCCGAGGGTCGGAACCGTAGCGCCCTCCGCAGACCGCGGAGGGTCTCTGGCAGGTAGTCGCCAGTAGCGGGCTCCTCGGCCGTAGCGGGGCCATCCGCTGGCCCTGCGCCCTTGGTGGGCGACGTAGCTCTGGCATCCTTGCCTTTACCTCCCATAGCGGCGCCCAAGGCACGGATCGGGTGAAACGGCTAAAGAAAATCTAGCTACCCCAAGGTAGCGAAGCCGAGGGCTACCCGTGCGAGGAGGTTTAGCACAGTCACTGGCTCCTGCGCCTAGCTCCTTTGCAGCCCTGTTGCCTAGCGGGGTAAGCCCGCACGTTTCGCAGCGCCTTCCTCCGCTCCACAGCTCCTTCCTGCAGGACGGACCTAGCGCAAGCACTGGCTCCTCTCCTAGCTCCTGTGTTCCCTGGGTGGCCAGAGGAGGGGTCTCCCGGCCCCGGTTTCCTAGCGCCTGCCTTCGCTCCTTGCTCCTCCTGCAAGACGCTAGCGGAACACGAAAGCACAACACAGGCACACAGCAAGTGACATGTAGCGACGCCCGAAAGCCCCCCCCCCCCCAGCACACCCCTTTTAAAGTCTAGCGGCGTTTGGAAGAGAGAGAGAGAGAGAGAGAGAGAGAGAGAGAGAGAGAGAGAGAGAGAGAGAGAGAGAGAGAGAGAGAGAGAGAGAGGAGGACATGCGGTTCCGACCTAGCAGCCTTTCTAGCCTTGGTGCGAGTGCGAGTTCGGCGGCTTAGCACGCCCTGCGCTCAAGGATGACTGCTAGCGGACCCCGGTGCGAGATCCTCTGGAGCCTCATCATCTTCCGAGTTAGCGAGCGATCCTTCGCTAGCGTCTCCTTCGGAGATAGCCCCTTGGTTCGGCCAGCATAGCTTGCACACATGTGTGTACTCGTGCGGCTCCGGAACCGAGTCAAGAATCCTAGCGTTGCGGAAATAACAAACATTTCGCTTAGGAGTGTGTTGCCCTGTAATCCTGTAGATGAGCTATTTACCACATGATTTTGTATAGTATGGAACAAATGTTCCACTGTGGTGTTTAGGCTCAAGGGACGCACCCAAGACAGCCGTGCGCCCGAGGAAAAGTGAAGTGCGAATATCTGCGTGAAGTGAAAGGGTCCGGAACGTACCCGTAAAGCGTTTTATGGTAGCGGAGCTGAAGGCCAGGACCTTCGGCTGAAGAAGAGCCCAATACAAGGAGAAAAGAGCCTTGGGCCCCAGTGTCACGGAAAGAAAAAGAAAGGAAAGTTGAATGGCCACGCCAAGTCCAGCTGGAGACGCGGATTTGCCTGTGTCCCCTGGTCACGGTGGTCAAGGAGGAGATACACCAAGTGATACGCCAATGGCGATGCCTGCACCAGACGGAGTTGCAGGAGGATCCCTTCAGGCCCTGATAGGGAACCTGTCGGCAGCAGCGCAAGCTTTGGCGAGTGCTGCAGGTACAGGAAGTACCAGAAGTTACGACTCTGCAGCTAAGCTGGTGAAGAGTCCGGATGTGTTCGCTCCAAAGAATTTGGAGGAGGAAGTTTCACAGTGGCCAGATTGGAGTTTCAGTTTCAAAGTGTTTGTGGGCTTCATTGATCCCACCTATGCAGAAGAGTTGAAGAAAGTGGAGCTGGCACCACCAAATCCAGCAGATTATGCAGTTGGTGAAAGAGAGAGAAGTACAAAGCTGTATGCGATTTTGGCCTCGTATCTTAGGAACAGGCCATTGAAGTTATTGAAGTCAGAAGGAAGTCCAGATGGATATTCTGTCTGGAGGAGACTGTTTGAAGAGTTGGAGCCGTCAAGCCGAACAAGAGGGCTGGCAATGGCTCAAGCTCTAGTGAGCTTTCCCCAGATGACGAAGGGGACTTCTATCTTAGACTATCTGCTTACCTACGAAAAACTGGTTGCGGAATACGAAAAACTGTCCGAAGGAAAACCCTACGATGAGAATTTGAAAATCGGAACAGTACTCAAAGGTTTGCCAAATGAGTTAAGGAAGCATATCCTGATAGGATTGACCCCTACGACGAAGTACGCAGACATCAGGAAAAAGTTGCTGGAGTATGAAAGGAGTACCCAATCGTGGAACGCGGAGAACATTTTGCAGTCTTTCAACATGGAAAGCGCAACGAAGAGTACACCCTATTCTGGGCCACAGCCAATGGATGTTGATCGAGTGAAAGGAAAAGGAAAAGACAAAGGACAAGGAAAAGGTCACGACAACAAAGGAAAAGGAGGAAAAGGGTACAACAACAAAGGAAAAGGAAAAGGAAAAGGATACGACAACAAAGGGAAAGGAAAAGGAAAAGGATACGACAACAAAGGAAAAGGAAAAGGTGGTTATAGAAATGCACGAGCAGTGGACGCTGGTGGCTACGGGAAAGGGAAGTTCATAGGAGAGTGCCACATATGCGGAAAGACAGGACACAAAGCAGCTGATTGCTGGCAGAATCAAGGAAAAGGAAAAGGAGGTAAAGGCAAAGTGAGACAGGTAGAAGAGGAAGGAACCCATCAAGGAGATCACGAGAAGAGTTCCTCTAGCAATGCCCCTCCTGCGAAGAATGAGACTGGTCAAGTGAGGCAGATCACAGCTGAAGCAGCGCGCCAAGCAAGAAGAGTTGAGATGACACAAGAGTGGAACGATGAGGATGAAGAGCTCAACTTTGTGAGATTGTGTCAAGAGTTTGAGGTTTGGTTCAAGGAGAGCTGAGAAGAGTTGAGGAGTTTGATATCTCTTCGAGCGATGAAGTGGAAGAGATCGAGGAGGAACCGACTGATGGTTTGATGGAGTGGTACCAAGGATGGTGGTTCTTGGAAACAGAAGTTGAAAGAAGTGTGAGAATGGTTTCTGAAGGAGATGATGTGAGGAGAACAGCAAGAGAAGTGGATGCATGTGAGGTAGTGCTCGACAGTGGAGCTGACTGCCATGTGTTGCCTATGGATTGGGCAGAAGAAGTCGGAGAAACTTCGAACTTTGAGTACCATCTGAAAGATGCGCAAGGGAAAGTGATCCCAACGTTGCCTGTGAGGCAGAATGTGACGTTTGTTTTCACAAAGGAGTCTGGAAAGAAGTTGAAGATCACTGACAGTGCTGTTTGCGGCAATGTCACCCAACCTTTGTTTGCGGTAGGAAAGATGTGGAAGCTAGGTTGGGGTACGGTGAATGAAGATGGAAGATTGTGGTTGAAGAAAGGAAGTGTTCGGATACCGATATACTTCAAAAGGAATTCCTCAATGGCGAGGATGTGTATACGGAGACTTGAAGGAGAAGAGATGACGGTACAGCCTGTGAGGCTGGAGCGAGAACTGAAGAATGAGTTGAAGAGTAAAGAAGATGAAGATGGTTGGTTTGTGCTAAATGACGGCACGCCTGCAAGGTTTGATTGGTTTATGGGGAAGACGTTTGACCCAACGGGTCAGTTCCCTAATAGACTCTATGAGGGAGCAGGAGATGAAGGCGATTATTTTCCTTATAGAACAACCTTGCTAGGAAAGATGAAAAGAAGTGGAGAGAGAGTGTTGAATGAAGTGGATTGGAAGAGTATGGATTTCTTTGAGTGTACGGAGATCTGGAAGGATCGCGAAAGAGTGCAACTTGGGGCGAGTCCTCAAGCAAGGTTTGAGGTGATGGTCACCTTGTTGGAAAAGGGATTGAAGGAACCGAGTGACTATGGGTTGCTCACGAATTTGGAAGAGCTTGAAAGAGAACTGGCACAAGAAGGAGTGCCAATGGAGGTCACAGGAACCTCCTCAAGTTCGAAAGACAAAAAGGAAAGTGAGAAAGAGGAACCGAAGAGAGGAGTTCCAGTGATTGGTGAAGATGAAGAAGAAGTGATGGTGATTGGACCGATAAAGCTGACGCGCCAGAGTGAGTTGAAGGAGATGAAAGCGGCGTGCAAGTATCTGCATATCTCGAAGAATGGATCGAAAGAGATTTTGTGGAAAAGATTGAAGAAAGAGGTTGCGCTGAGTAAAGTGAAAGCGCAAGCCCAAATCTCTGAGGATATCAGAAAGGAGTTTGAGAGAGAGCCGATTCCAGAGGCTCTGCCTGCTTTACCGAGCCCGGAAGAGATTGAAGCGCATGAGCTGACGCATTTGCCGAGAGCGCCCTGGTGTGAAGCATGCCAGGCAGCAAAGAGCAGAGAAGACAACTTTGAAGACACGAAGGAGAAAGCGCAGCGACCCGTGTTCAGCTTGGACTTATGTTCACAGGAACACAAGGAGATGAAAAGGAGAGAGATCCGCTTGCTATTCAGCTTGCGGGTGTTGACAATGATACGAAGTTCCTGATAGCTATTGCGGTACCAACGAAAGGAGGAGATGCGGTGATAAACCACGCGGTAAGTGAAGTGGTAAGAGTGTTAGCCCTTTTGGGGTACGCTGAAGTGGTGATTAGAACGGACACCGAGCCAGTGATGATTGCCATCAGGAGAGGAGTTCAAGTGGCAAGAACGAAACAAGGTTTGAAGACGGAGTTGCAAGATGCCACGCCTGATGAGCATCAAGGGTTGCCTGTTGAAAGGTATATTCAAACGGTAAGGAACCTTGCAAAGACGTTGTTGGCGACGGTTGAGCAACGAAGTGGAACAGCCATCGGATCTGATGTCCCACTTTATAGCTGGGCATACAGACATGCAGCATGGCTGCACAACAGGTTTCATGTTGGAAGAGATGGCAGAACTGCGTTTGAAGCGACAGTGGACCGAACGTACAAAGGGAAGTTGGCCCCGTTTGGGTCAGCAGTGTTTGGAAAAGCAGTGCCAAAGACCAAGGAGAAAGGAGAACCTTGGGAGAAAGGAGTCTTTCTTGGAAAGGACTACGCGAGCAATCTGAACCTGATTGGCACAGGTAGAGGAGTGATTAAAGCGAGGACAATGAGAAGATGTGCTGAGGCATATCAGCCGGAGCTTTTACAACTTTCGGTTGGAGCTCCATGGGATCATCAGCTGAAGGCTTTGAGGTTTAAGAAGAAGAGAATTGTGCCTATTGATGATGGGCCAGGACTGCCAAGATTGGCGGTGGAAGCTGACAAAAGAGTAGAAGAAGAAAAGAGAAGCGAGCCTTCGCCGCGAAGCGACCGCCAAGGAAGCTCAAGTTCTTCTAGCAAGAGTTCGTCGCTGTCTGGAGCAACGCCAGAAGCAATGGACGACGAGAGCGATGACGATGATGATGATCCAGGAGAGGTGAGAACAAAGAGAAAAGCGGAAGATGAATTGTTGCCCGATGAAATGACATTGGAAGAGTTTCAAAGAGAAGTTGCAAAGAGGAATGCAGAAGAAGAAGGAGAAGGGTCACCAAAGAAAGAACCAAGAGTAGACGAAGGAACTGGAGAGGTAGAAGAAAGAGTTGAAAAGGTGCCGAGACTTGGAGACGAAGCACGAGGAAGTGCGGCACGAGTGGAATACCACATTCGGAGATTCGCCAAGAGCGAGGATCCCGAAGAGCATGGAGATGAGTATGTTGATCTCGACGAGACACAGCTGTTTCTGGAAGAAAGTCGAGAGTTTCAGAGCAAGTGGAACGAGAAGGTGTGTGAGACAGAAGAGGACCTAACGGTTACTTGGTCTCACGAGTATGATGATGGGCCACCAAAGTTGGAAGATGAAGATTTGGAAAAGGTGGACCTGAAAGCGGAGAGAACAGAAATCGAGAGACTATTGGAGATGAAAGTTCTCAAAGAAGTGGAACTGGATGAGAATGGAGAGTTGAAGAAAGGACCGAATGGAGAAGAACCAAAGAGACTCAGTACAAAGTACGTGTTGGATTGGAGGCATAGGGACCTCCAATGGAAGAGGCGAGCCCGCCTAGTGGCGCGGGAGTACAAGTGGCTGACGGACTACGATCTCTCAGCACTATACTCACCCACGAGTATTGGTTCGAGCATCAAGCTGTTATCAGCTTTGTGTGCGAGTTCAAGAGACTACGAGATGATCTCGATAGACATTTCGGACGCGTACCTTCAGGTGCCACAGAAGGAGTACACGGTTGTGAGTTTAGGAGGAAAGTGGTACCAGCTGCAGTACACCCTGCCGGGACAACGAACCGGAAGCAGTGATTGGTTTGAGCACCTACGAGAAATCCTGGAGAAAGAGAAGATGGTTTCCGATGTGGGGTTACCAAGTTTCTTCTACAAGTTTTCAGAGAACCCAGGAGAAGGTGGAACGCTGATGAGTACACATGTGGATGATTTGGAAGTGTTTGGAAAACCAAAGGAGAACCAAGCGGTGGTTGATCTGCTGCTGAAGCACAAGTTGAAGATAAAGCTGGAAGGACCAGTGAAGGTTGGAGAAGGAAAGTGTACTTTCTTGAAGAGGACGTTCTTAGGAACGAAAGAAGGAATTGAGATCAGGATGGACGGCAAGTATCTTGAGAAGTTGGAAGAGATTTTAGGTTTGGGAAAAGCCCTGCCGAAGAAGTTGCCGTTTCCAATGGACTACGGAAGATCGTTGAAGGACGACACGCCCTTGGATGCAGATGAACATCATCTGTATAGATCCTGTGTAGGAATCCTATTGTATATGACACCGGAGAGACCTGATTTGGGATTCGCTACGAAGTGGTTGTCTGGGAAGTTGGCAGCGCCAACGCGAGGAGACTTAGCAGTGCTTAGGCACGTGGCAAAGTATGTGAAAGCAACAGCCCACTACGTGATAGAACACAAAGAGGCATATCCTGGAAAGAGTTTTCTAGATCCAAGTGATGAGAAAACTGAGAATGCCTACAAAGATGTTTTTACGGCGAAGAGTTTGATCGAGGTAGTGACCGACGCCGACTGGGCGACTGATCGTGAGAATAGGCAGTCAACGAGCTGCGTGTTGATTTTCGTGAACAGTAACATCGTTTACTTTCACGCGAGAAAGCAAAAAGCGACGGCTTTGAGCAGCTGCGAAAGCGAACTGGTGGCAGCTGTTGGAGGTTTGAGTGAAGGAGTTTTTCTACAGAACCTGCTGCACAGAGTTCTAGGGATTAGGCCGGAGATGGTGATTAGGATGGATTCTAGCAGTGCTAGGTCTATTCTCATGAAGAAAGGCCTAGGAAGAACGAGGCACATTGATGCTGGACTGCTTTGGGTTCAAAGGCTTACTTCTGTAGGTCTTCAAGTGAAAGCGATAGCTGGAAAGGAGAACCCTGCAGATGTAGGGACAAAGGCTTTGTCGAGGAACGCTGTTGTGAAGTGTTTGGAGAGAATCGGTGTGAAAACTGGAGAAGAAAGTGAAGAGGTCAGGATAGCAAGTGACTTCAAGATCCCTACGAAGTATCTGAGAAGACTGGTGATGATGATGATGGTTCAGCAATGTGATGGACTAAGAGAGCAAAGCAGTAGAAGCAGTGAAGGTGGAAACTTTGGCTTGGTGATGATGGTGATGATGATGACAATGGTTGTTATCATGGTTTGCAACGGTAGCCTGTGGAAGAGTCTAGTTGGAAGTGCTGAATGCATGCTTTGTTCCGCCGCTGCCGTTTTTGACTCAAGGAAGGAAGTGAAAAGAGAGGAAGTGAAAAGAAAGGAAGTGAGGAGAAAAGAAGTAGAAGGAAAAAGAGAAGTGAAAAAGATGGCCGACGACGCGGCCCTCAAGACGATGATCAGGGACGAATGCCGAAGCATAGAGTCCGTAACCCTCTGCGAAAGAGAGCTCAAAAAGGAGCGAGAGAGGAGGTTAACCCTGGATGCCCTATGGCCCGAAGTGCAACGCCTCAACCAACAGTTTGAGCCTAAAGAGGCGGCCCCGTCAGAAGCTGCAACGACGGAGGTTAAAGTGCCTGAAGAGTTCAAGAAAACAGCCGAGGAATTGGCTGGAGAGGCACAAGGAAGCAAAGGAAGTGCCGAAGGAAGCCAGGCACAGGTTATGGAAGATAGAGTGAGCGAACTGAGGCAGAAAGCCTTGGATGCTTCCGAGAGGCGAAGGGGCCAGAAGGAAAGGGCAAACGAAGCCGCAGAGAAGGCGAAGGAAACAAAAGAAGAAGAAGAAGAGAAAAAGAAAGAGAAAGAAGAAGAGGAGCATGAAGCCTCTGAGAGCGAGGAGAAAGTGAGTTCGGAGAAAGAAGAGGAAGAGCAAAGCTCCGAAAAGGAGGAAGAGAAAAAGAGAGGCGAGAAGAGAAAGAGAAAAGACTCTGAGTCGAGTGATGATGAGTACAAAGAGATTATGGACAAGCTGGCAAAGAAGTCAGTGCTGGAAGAGGAGAAGAAAGTGCAGGACCTGCTTGGGCAGATGAGGGTTCTGCAGGAGAAAGTGGATGAAAAGAGAAAGAAATTCACTATTTATAGTGATTTGTACACGTACAAGCAGAAGCAGAAGAAGCTCAAGGAGGAAGAAAGAGACAGGTTGATTGCAAAAGAGATAGAGGTAAAGGAAGAGCTGAAGCGGGTAGCGGACGAAGCGTTCGTTGCCAAAGAGTCCATAGAGAAACAACTGGACAAGCTGAGAGCCGAAGAGGAGGAACAGGAAAATGAGGCTACATTGATAATGGACGCTGAGTCCGCCCTGCAAAAAGAGATGGACCAATTAAGGCCGAAACTCCATACTGCACTGGAGGAGTTGAAAGCGAAAAGGAAGGAACTGCAGGTTCCAGCGGGTGGACTGCTTCAGGGCGAAGCTGAGCAAAAGCTGAAAGAGATGGAGCGCAAGAGGATCAAAGAGATTAAAGAGCTCCAAGAGACAAAAGAAAGGGAGATCAAAGAGGAGATAGACAAAAAGGATAAAGAGATCACAGAGCTAAAAGAGGCAAAGGACAAAGAGATTGGAGAATTGAATGAAGAAGTTCGAAAGCTGAAGAAGCGCAAAAGCAGTGCTGGGTCAACGCAAGGCCCACCGAATGAGGATGCAGAGAAGATGAAAGAGGAGCGCAAGAAAATGCGCGAGACTATCAAGGAGCTTGGAAAGAACAACAAGGCCCTCGAAGATGAGCTCCAGGTGCTTAAAGAGGAAAGCCGAATCAACGAAGATCCTGATGCGCAAGGCCAGGCAATGGTTTGCGCAGTATGTTCGCGTTTCGGACATGGTTCCGAAACGTGTTGGGATGCTGATTACAATTATACTGCCTCAGGGCAGTATGCCCCAAAGATGCAAAGGGAAGAAATGAGTAAGGAACAGTTCCAATCCTGGTACAAGAAGAACGAGTTGATAATTCGAAGAGCATACGCGAACAGGTTGGAGACAAACAAGAAAAAGTACCGCACCGACAATGCGGAGAAGGGCAAAGGAAAGAAAGCCCAGCAAAAGAGCGGCTAAAGGAGAGAAGGAGAAAAGAGAAGAAAGAAAGACCAAACCGGAGGTCTATAAAGAAAAAGGGAATCTGAAGGCTGAAAAGCCCAGAGGGGGAACTTCGTTCCCAAACGAGGAAAGAGTTTTCTGAAAGTTGTACGACAACTGCACCACGAGAAGCCGAAGAGTTTCTTCACGAGGAGAGTTTAAAGAGTTTGAAGAGTTTTGTGGCTTTGGGCCACCACGAGTTCTTTTGAGGCTGAAAGGCCAAAGAGGTGAACGAGTTTGAGAGCGGCCGGTAGGAGTAGCTCTGTTTCACTCGTCTCACACCACGACAAAAAGCGAGTGCACAACGAGTGTTTCAAAAGGAGGAATGAGCGACTGTTTTGGGTTCGTTGCACCTCTAGGACTCTAGGAAAGAAAAGGCGAAAGAGGATGCACGAAGAGGGGGTAACAAACATTTCGCTTAGGAGTGTGTTGCCCTGTAATCCTGTAGATGAGCTATTTACCACATGATTTTGTATAGTATGGAACAAATGTTCCACTGTGGTGTTTAGGCTCAAGGGACGCACCCAAGACAGCCGTGCGCCCGAGGAAAAGTGAAGTGCGAATATCTGTGTGAAGTGAAAGGGTCCGGAACGTACCCGTAAAGCGTTTTAGGAAAGCACGTCGCTTCCCCATCCAACAACCTGTAGCACCCGCCTTGTGCAGGCGGAAAATGGCACCTGGGACCTCTACGATTACATAGCTGCCCTGGCTGCGGTCGGGAACCCTGGCTTGCTTCTTAGCGGGCCGTTCCACGACCTCTGCAGAAGCCTCGGAGCTACTCCCGGCCACTAGCGGTTCCGCGGGCTCGTCCGGTCCCTCGGGAACCTCTAGCTCCTCCGCCTCGGTCGGGACTCCTAGCAGGCCCTCCATCCAGATCTTCCGCAGCCTCGCCGCCATATGGATAGCCTGGCTGTGGGTTAGCTTGGCCCTTTCCTCCAGCCAGGGCTCGAGATCCGCGGCGATTTCACGCTCGTCGAGAGCGGTCGTCCCCCCTAGGCCCTAGCTGTCTTAGCGAAGAGAGCTTGGAGACGGGACACCCTACCCGCAAAGGACCTAGCGTACACGTCGGACCCCTCGGGTTTCCAACGCCCTAGCAGATCCTTGTCTTGCGGGGGGATCTCCTGTAGCGCCAAACCTGTTGGTAGCACCGAGCGCTCACTGTGCTCCGTCCAATAGCCCTGGACCTCCCGGGGGTAGCCCATGATAGCCAGCAGCCCCGCAGTTGCCACCATAGCGTCCGCGTAGGTAGCCATCTTCTTCTCCAGCTGCCCCGCCCGGCCCAGCCGCGGCATGAGGTAGTCCCGGGCGTAGTTAGCGTGGGCCTTCAGGAGATCAAAGCCGGTCACCAGCCAGCTCTTAGCGACCAGAAAGGCGTGCTCTGACACCACGACCGGTAGCTCCTTGACCCTTCTCGTAGCACCGGAAGTCTTGGTCTTCCGGAGGATGGTGGTGAGTCGCCCCTCCACCATCAATAGCTCGGCAGGCAGGATAGCCTGGAGGTCCGACCATCTTAGCGTGGCCCAGACCTTGACCAACTTAGCCCAGGCCCAGATTCGCCAGCCTGCCGCCAGAGCGGGGTTGATGACCACGAGCTCTAGCTGCACCAGCATGTAGACGGGGTAGCGGGGTGCTCTCTTGATCAAGGGGGCTCCCTCCGCTAGCTGCTCCACTATGCTGTCCTTAGCAGCCCAGACCAGGCGACCAAAAGTGGTCCTTAGCTCCACCGGAAAGTCGGCCACCTTCTCCATCCAGGAGATAGCTTTAAGAATAGCTTCAGGAACCGAACGGCCGCAGGGTTCATCACTCCTAGCGAGGAGATAATCCACCAGGTCCGCGGCGGTGCCCGGGGGCGGCCTGAGCTTAGCGGCGTGGAGCCATTGGCGCCACTGTCTGTAGTAGCTCAGGTAGCGCTTCAAAGTAGAAGCCCGTGTCTTCCCCGGAAGCAACATAGCTGCCCTCACGGGGTCCAGACTCCCGTGCAGCTTAGCGAGAACAGGGGCGTGTATCTCTAGCAGCTCCTCACGGAGCTTCCTTGCCCAGACCTCTAGCAGTCGCTCCTCCCTAGCCGCACTGATCGTGCTGGGCTGTAGCGTCTTTCGATTCCGCTCCCCGGGGGGAGGTCTTAGCGGCACCGGAGGCTGATGCACCGCGTCTTCGACCTCTTCCCTTGGAGCCGGTAGCGGTGGCATCCGGGCCCTCCAGGTGATATCGTCCTGGAAGTAGCCGTGCACCCTCTGGTAGACCGTAGCTTCCTGTCGCGCTTCCTGCAGCCAACAGTAGACGCCATCCCATAGCCACGGCTGGTATGGAATACCTAGCTCTCGAGCTAGCTGCTTGGCGACATCCTCCGCGTCGTCTAGGTCCACCACAGCCAGCTCCAAGACCCCAAACCCCTGGCTGGAGAGGTGCCGGTGGGCCCTGTCTGGCGTGCGCCTACGTTCCTGTTGGAAGCCTGCGCATCTAGCTCTGCCTCCACCTCCCAGCCCTCGAAGAGCACTCCCGTCTCTTCGGGCTGCGGGTCACTAGCTGGGGTCTGCGGGACCCACGAGGGTACCTCCCCGAAGAGAGGCGGTATCGTCCTCCCCTAGCATGGGGACCTCAGTGGGACACGAAGCACTTAGCGGGGGCGGGGAATCCCCAACCACAGTAGCGCAGTCGGCGGCCGTAGCTGCTGCACCATCTGGCGTGGTTGGCGCCAGGGTAGCGTCGCTGTCCGACATGGCAGCGCACCCAAAGCAGGGCTAATTAGCCCTGTTCCCCTTCCGACCCACTCGAAATTTGCCCCCCAATAGCTGGGGGCCTTTCAGCACAATGGCCACGGGGTAGCACTGCTTCACCGGCCATGTGCAGTCACTCTAGCAAACAGACAATTCGTTCTGTTTAGCTTCAGAGGAAAACCCCTTCGACGTTTTCTAGCGAAACACCTTCGATGTTTCCCAAAGGGGATACTAGCGCTAGCATACACTGTCGTACCTCGTCCCTCGGCACGAGTGCCTTCCTCAGGCCCAGCTGCAGATACCTCTTGAGAAGGATTTCCAGCCTTGCCGGTGCTGACGCCTTTTCCAGCATAGACCACTCAGTGACCGTGATGAAGTTCTCCGGCTTCAGCAAGGTCTGCGGCTTGCTTTCCTCCTTTCGCCTATTCGGCGTATATGTAGTATCTGGCGGCGGTGTTGCAGCCGTGGCCGTTGCCAGAGCTTTGGCTTCAACCTTTTCAAGCAACCGTTCTGACAGGGTGCTCTCGAAGCTCAGATCCTGGATCGTCTGCTTCATCTGCATGGCTTGCCCTAACGACAAAGAGCCAAGGCTCTCCAGCCGGCTGCACCAGCTGTTCATCAAAGCATCGACCGAAGCCTTACTCCCACTTTGAACCCATTCGGCCATAGGGCCTAACTCGGCCTGCAACTCTCGGGCCATCTCGCCGTGGCGAGATATATATAGCCGTGGCCAGAAAAGGAGAATCCAGAAGCCCCCTCTATAGGAGCCAAGATGCTACAACCCCACTATCCAGGAGCCAAAATGGCAGCTGCATGCACATCCTGCATGTGTGTGTACGTGCAGATTCCCAAAATCCATGAACCCTAAACCCTACTGGGAAAACCCTAAACCCTACTGGGAAACCCTAAACCCTAAACCCTAAACCCTATAAACCCTAAACCCTATAAACCCTAAACCCTATAAACCCTAAACAGGCTCAATCTTCTTCAGCCGAGGGAAGCAGGCAGGATGATTTGTCGTCGGCCTCCTGCCATGTCTCTCCATGTGCATGCACACAGAAAGTCTCTGCATGGCAGCAGATGCAGGCTGTCTATGCAGGAGCACTCCCCCACGAGGTCATCGCATACCAGAGAAGAAATGGAATGCACAACACTGTAAGCTCGCCCTGCCAGTTCCACGAATGCCCAGACAAGGGCACACTCCAAGCAACCGTTCCCTTCAAGCAGCACCGCATCGCCACGACATATCCGTTCCCCGGAGGGCAGCCTGACTTTTTCTGCCACATGAATCACTTGTGCCGAGGTCAGCTCCGGAATGATTTTGCGAAGTGCTGCCGCCTTCCTCCGAGAAGCTGGCTTCGGGTCCTGCAACTGCAGCATCGCTGCGAAACAATCAGCTCTTGCCAAGCAATATAGTTCTTGTCCAAGAACTTCTCGGAGAAGACCCTGCTCGTAAGCAGAAGTCTTCTTGATGTCCTCGGCGAATCTCTTGATAGTGCGATGCTTTCTTTCGTGAGTGTAGCACTGAACCATGAAACCCCACTTTTCCAGGTGCGAACCGAAGTGGAGAAGCCAATGGAACTTGGAATGCATGCGGTCCTGCCACTCAGCAGCATGCACTGCTTGCAAGAAATCGGAAACGTGCTTTCTCATCTGGCCGGGCGAAACCGCTCCCTCACTGCGAGCTCTCTGGCAGCATGCCACGAGTTTGTCCAGCTGCAAGAAACATTGGATCGCTTGCACTGCCTCAACATTTGCATTTGCCCTGGCGAGCTGCCTGAAGAAACAAGCCAATATTGGAGACAGTGTCAAGCCTTCGGAGGCCGTGCATTTAAAGGTCTCGGCTTCCTTGCATGCTTTTGCTCGGGACTGACCCAGCATCCCTTCGGCCTTGGCCGAGATGTTCCGGGGCAGGGTCCACTTGGCCACGTACTCGTCGGCGATTTCCCAGAGATTGGGAAACTGCTTCTGCAAAGCTTCCAAAACAAGCCAGGTCACTGTCTGGAAGACACCGGAGACCAGCAGGGTGTGCATGCTGTCGTGGCAATACTGTGAGACCGGCCGGACCAGCCATCGTTGATCCTCTTGTTGCAGCAGGGAACAACTATTATAAGTCCAGCCGGTGGCTTGCTGCCACGTGCTGAAATCTGCAGCATTCAGAAGCATCTTCTTCTCTGCCAGTTTAGCCATGGCCTCGTGGATGGATTGGTCGGTCGCAAGCGAAAGCTTACTTTCTCGGATCTCAGAGGAACCGACCACGGGGAGCCCGCTGCTGTGCAGGATATCACATCGTTGTGCTATTACATTCCTGCACAGCATGCACATGCGGGTGCCAGCATCCCCCTTGCAGCTCCATAGAGCTTTATGGGCACCACCGTCTTGAACGATCATTGACAAAACCACCCGGAAGAGGACGGGCGGACCTCCTGGTCGCTGCAACGATATGCACCCGTGCTCCAAATGGTTGGCCGGCCGCATGAATATGTCTCGCAGGATTTTCGAGATCCATTGAGAGACACCTGCTTCGGCCTTGGCCATCAGGCTGGATCGGAGCAGTCCTATGCATAGCCACGACTCCTCGTGCTGCAATGCATAGCTTCCAAGTTCTACGAACGAGGCATAGCAAGCCCAGATTTTTCTCTTCGTCTGGACTGCCAAAGGATTACCCGGCACGATCTCGTCCGTATAGAGGATCAGCCGCCATGCCGAGCTGGGGCTCGGAGGATTCTTGTCGATGCACGCCCAAAAATATTGGGCGAAGTTGCTGTCGGCATCCGAGATAGCAGCTTGCAGCAGAGCCCAAAAATCGACACTGGGTATCTGCAGCTCTGCACCATCTGTCTGCAAAAGTGACAGACGATTGAGGATCCTATTCTCTTTCAGGGGTTGCCAGGCAGCCTCGGCTATATGTTTTCTTTGTGTGAGTTCCGGGACACCCTCGTCCCGGAGAACTTTGCAAACTTCGGACAAAGCCGAGGCTGTGAGATGGGGCAATTTCCTTCTCAGAGCATTCACCTTCTGAAGCTTGGCTGGTCTTTCAGCAAAAGCATCGGTGCTGCTGGAGGCCATGGCCCTATATACTCACCAGGGCTGTGCCTGCAGCAGCAAGCAGCCACATACACGCCTCCGTGGAGGCTTCCACACGCCTCCGTGGAGGCTCCCACACGCCTCCGTGGAGGCTTCCACACGCCTCCGTGGAGGCTTCTCGCATCCTTGGATGCTGGGTCTCCATGGCAACAACAAACCAAGCAAGAGGACGGGTGACACAACAAATGGCTCCAGGAAGGCATGCCTGTCTGCGAACACAACTGCACCAAACCTTCTCTGTGCTCGACTCTGGGCATCTGTATGCATGCTGCACGACTGCTTGGGTCCGGCTTTCCGCTGCTGAGAGAACACAAACCGGCAGGGCCACGAAACCCACAAAATATGATATAGAAAAAACTATATCATATGAATACAAATAAAATCATATGATATGGTATATACTATATCATATGAGGCCAAACTATTGCATATGATATGGGAAAAACTATATCATATGACATCTGGCAGTTCAGACTTATATGATATAGTATATCCTATATCATATGGCCGAGAAAGCTGCCATATGATATAGAATATACTATATCATATGGTTTCATTCCAATATATATGATATAGAAAAAACTATATCATATTTTCTGTGTTTGGAGAAGGTTTCCTATCTTAAGGTTAAAAGAAAATTATTCTTTTAAAACAAACCCTAAACCCTAAACCCTAGAAGAGAAAAAGCGCGGAGACACTCTTTTTTTTCCACCACACGGCAGCCGGCACTCTGTTTTTTTCTGAAGACCCAGCCGGCACTCTGTTTTTTTCGGAAGACGGCAGGCGGCTGTGCCGAGCTAGTACCGCTGCCTCAGCTCGTGACAAGCTATCTGAAACAAGCTCGTCACGACCTTGCCGTAGCTCCCAGGGCCTCCTTCCGGATCCTCCGGGTCCTTCTTGTCCGGCATTGGGACGTGATCAACGTCCCGTACCGGCGACTCCTGTCGCTCTCGCTTGGCCTTAGCCTTGCTGCCCTTCGTCTTGGTTTCCTTTCCGGTCTTGCCAGCCTTAGCTGGCATTTTCCTGGGCAAAAGCTTCACCGGCTTTCGATCCTCTTTGTCATCCTCGGGATCAAGCAAGGAGATTGTCTCTCCTGCCCCCGGCTTTTTTCTCTTCTCCGTGCCCTTAGGCTGCTCAGGACGGCCCTTCTCAGCTTCGGCATGGGCCTTGGCCCCCGAGGGGCCGGAGCCGCCTCTCACATCACCATAGCCATAGCCATAGTGGGATCCCTCGCCCTTGTCGCCGGAATCCCGCCGCAGCTCCCATTTTGGGACTTCCGACTCCTCTTCGCTCTCCTCTTGCCTCCCGGGCTGCCAGTGCTCCTGGAACCTTCGCTTTGCTCGGGCTGCAGCAGCCTCTTTGGAAAGCCCTTGGGCTATGTATTTCCAAGTTCGGTGATATACCGACAATCGGTGCTGTCGGCGGGCGGCCGCATGCTCCTGGATCCACCTCCAGCAAATCTCGCACTTCTTGGACGGGCCCTTGGGCCCGTCCGAAGGCTTCTTGTCCTTCTTCTCTTCTGCTGCCTTCTCATCCGCCCCCTTCAGCTTATCATCCACATCCTTCTCATTTTTCTCTGCAGTCTCTTCTTGTTTTTCTTTTCATCCTTTTTCTTTTCCTTTTTCTCCTTCTTTCCCTTTTTTTTCTCTTTCTCCTTCTTTTCCTTTCTGGCCTGCTCTTCTTCTGCCCAGGACTGGAGAGCTGCCTGGGATGCCGCGACCCTGGCTGTTGCAAGCTTTTGCTCCAGCCTCTTCCTGCCGGCGGCACTTATCGGCCAATCGGGAGCGGTCGGCTCATCCAGAGAAGGGACTCTGGGCTTCGAGGCCGCAGCCTCCGAGGCCGCCTCCTTTGGCTTCGAGGCCGTAGCCTCCTCCGGCTCCTCCTCCGGATCCTTTTCTTTGTCCTCGGACTCAGTTGCCTCCTCGGAGGCCACAGTTTCCTCCTCAAAGTTTTCCTCCTCCTCTTTCTTCTTCTTCTCGTTCTCCTGGTCCTCGGACTCTTCACGAGATCTCGACCGTCGTCGAGGATCTCGTCGTTCTTTTCTATCCTCTGAGCTCGAGCTCCTCCTCCTTCTATCCTGGTCCCGCTGCTTGGGCATGGCCGACGACTTCGCCTGGCCAGGACAAAAAAAGGGTTTAGAGGATCGGGGAGGGTTTAGGGTTTAGGGAAGATCCCTTAAGCCAGACCCTAAAAACCTTAGACTCTTTTTAGCACATGTATATATATATATATATATACATATAGTATTTGGTGCATGCCGTGGCATGCACCCACGAGGAAACCGTGGTCTCCATATACTTCTCTCCCAAAGCAAAGCAAACCGTGGTCTGCTTGCTTTGCATGCTTGCCAGCAGATGCAAACAAACCTTGGTCTGCCTGCATTCTGCCGGCCAGCACGGTTGCCGAAAAGCAACCCCTGCATGCATCACTGACTAAGCAAACCGTAGTCTGCTAGCCAGCTCTGCAGGAGACCGTGGTCTCCTCTCACAGACAGATGGCAAACCGTGGTCCACCACAATGATAAGGAAACCGTAGTCTCCCGGCTTTGTCCAGGAAACCGCAGTCTCCCGGGCTGCCACTATATATATATATATATATATATATATATATATATTATATATATATCTCTATATCTGTATATATGTTTCGTTTGAAAGAAACTTAAAAGGATCCCTTGCCTGGCCTCGTAAAAAAGGCCTGCCCGCATCCAAGGGCTCCCTAGAGGAGCCCAAACAGCTGCAAACACCGGCACAAACTTCACAACCTGCACATGCGAGGCTACATGAGTCAAACAAGTGCATGCACATGAGACAACAAGGCTTTGCATGGTTTTCCTGAAGCAAACGAACCTTCAGTCCACTAGCACCCCAGGCTTCCTCCGTTTGGAGGGCTGCCCCTGGCTTTTTGCTGCCCTTTTGGCAGCCGCAGTCGCCTCAGCCTCCTGCAGCGGCAGGGGATCCAAGGGCGGGGCCTTGGCCCCGGCTTTTTTGACAAGCGAATACCTTCTGTCGTCGCCTGTCCGTTGAGCCTGGCGGCCTTGGCCGATTTTCAAGACTTTGTCCTTCGCAGCAGTTCCCTTAGGAAAGCTTTGCCGTGCTCTAGTCTGAAAAGACTCAGCAGTAAGCACGGCATTTTCTGTTGCTTCAAAGAACAGTGCCATATCATCCAAGTGGACTTTGGGCACATCCGTGACATGGCCCGCCTCCAGGACACGGATCTCCTTTTCCATCCAGGTAACCTTGAGCACATTCTTTTCTGCTCTTGCTTCCCTGGAAGCACGGCGGGACAAGCGAGTCTTCGCTGCTTTTCTCGGAGAGCTGCCTGTTACAGACACTAGAGCAGCCTCGCTGTCTTCCCCGCCGAAAAGGCCAGAGCTCTGTTCTTTCAGTTTCTCTGCTCTGGGACAACGATGACTTTGCCGGGTATTTTGGCAGTTTTATGCTATGCTGCTTAGAAAGCAGCTTGCACAAGCCCGGGCTCCATGGACGAAGTACCACAAACGGACCATGGTCCGTTGCTTCTAGCTCCTTGTCACCCACAGTCCAGCTGGCACCATCCAGCTTCAGGACATATATTCTTTCGATTACCAGCGGCATTGTACCTATATAGCCTTGAGCCGAACTTTATGGAAAGATCAACAACACGTGCCTGCAAACCATCCTTGAATTCACACTTGCAAAAGCGCCAAAAAGTTCCATTGCAGACATCAACCTTGGCTCCTTTTCCCGGAAAACTCAGCAAGCGAGAACTGTCGAGTAACTCAAGAAGCCTTTCGCTTTCGCGAGGCAGCGGATCCTTGATCCAGCTCTTGGGCCGAGGCCCTCAAACTTTCGGCAGGCTTCGGCCTGTACAGGATGCACTCCTTCAGCGAAGCAGTGTTCTTCAAAATGGGAATCTTCCAGCCCTTCTCGTTCAGAAGGACTGTCGCCAGATTCGGCTCTGAGCCGACCGGGATCTGCCAGAAGGCAGATAGCAAACTTCCGGCTGCAGCCGGGGGTGAAATATACAAGCTTGTGCCCGAGGCCGAATGCCAAACCTCCACACTGCCAGCTGCCGGCTTTAAGCCAACCTTTGAAATCTGATCCGTGAAGGGGAAGATCGTCAGCTTGCCTGTCTTGGCTTTGCCCTCCAACAGACAGCACGTGGGATTCTTCAAAAAGGTCAACTCCTCTTCACAGTGCGAGTACTTCAGGAAATACTCGCAGCAGAGCTCGAAGAACTCTCCTCGGAGTCTCTCTTGGCTGCAAGCCTCCGTATTATGGGGCAGTCGGTCCACAGAGTCAGACACCACTTCGGGTGCATCTCCGCTATACAGATCGAAGAATTTCTTGAGCTCGCTCAGAGGCACCTCGACCTTCTTGTCCCAGCTCACTGGGCAAGACAGCGAGAAAGAGCCGTGGCTCCGGCCGATTTTCTCCAGCTTCCAAGGCCAGATGTCCTGATACTTCTGCTTGCCTTTGTACAGGTTGCCCTCTGCGAAGCCTTGCAGCTTCATCAGGAAGGCCGGGTCCTGCATGTTCTCCAAGGTCGCAGGGGCCGCATCAGACTGCCCATCTTTTGTAGGAGCAGCCGGTGTTGCACCGGCACTCTTGCCACCCATCTCGTGTTCGTACAAAGTCAGCAAATTGGCCAAGGACACGTGCTCAAGGCCTTCTTGCCCCGACTTCTCTTTCTTGCACATGAAGAGGGTGCTGCGAACCATCAGGCGACCGAAGCACTCAATTGCCTTGGCACGTGCACTTGCCTCCGTCACATTCTGAGTGTGAGCCCAGGCACGAGAAAGAAGCTCCTCCCAATCCTTTACAGCATCTTCCATGCCTTTCGCACAGAGCCTGCTGACATCGCTCTTGTTCAGCAGCCGAGCCACACCGTCTACCACTTTTGTGGCTGTCAGGTTCGTCGCGATCATCGCAGCCCTCGCGAAAGCATGCGATCGCTCCTGCCCTGCAAACCGGAGGCCGGCGACCGTGGATATGAATTCCTCTCCCAATCTTTTGCTTGCCCCATATTTCAAGGAAAAGTCGTGCAAAAACTTCAGCAGAGGTGCTTCGGTTCCTCCTGCATAGAATCTGCAGAACAACCCGCAAGCGGCCACGGTCTGTGGCGAGGCATCCGGCACCGTGGCTGCTACATCAGCTTGCACAACATCCCAGCAACTTTGCTCGGGTCACCATCGCCATGGCGAGCTCCAGCTCGCCTGCCGTTCTTGCAACTCCTTGGGCTGCATTCATGACTTCCTGAACGAAGGAGGCCAGCGAGGGCAGTACTGCATCAACTTCCGCTGACAGCACCAGCCACTCCCATCCATTATCCACGGCCTGCCGAAAGTCCGTAGACAATCGCTGCAACGTGAGCTTGCCGTTGTCCGACACCGTCTCTTGGTCCGAGGGACATGCTGCAATGCAGGCACGGCAAAATGCCGTAAAGTGACTGCATGCTAACGACATGTATCGCTCATCGCCTCGCACCTCAGCTAGCAGCCCTCCATTCATATCCACTTGCCGCTTGTTGAAACTAAAGGCCTTTTGGCTCAGAGCTCTATCCGTGGATATTTCCATGCAAACACTTCGCTTCAGCTCCATGGAGCTGAAGCCTACAGATTGCACTTGGGCCCCTGTCTTGTGAACTTGGGCTCCATTCAATCCTAACCCTGAGCGATTCGACGGGTGCACCAGGACTTGACCCGGCCGCAGCACCTGCCTGTAGCACTTCCTGTTCTCCTGCAGGATAGTTTCGATCTCCGTCCATCTCTCCAATGCCGGAGCATCTTTCTTCAATGCCTGCTCCACGGCCGTAGCCCAGGCAGGCTTCATCTTTTCCAAGTTCTCTTGAAAAAAACGGCTGCATGGCAACAGGATATGCATTTCTTGTCCGCCCTGCCCCCCCCCTGTATACACGAAACACCCTTCAAACACAAGTCATTTACGTGCCTAACATAGTCATTTCCCTATATAAGAACTGTACTTCAAAAAGTTATGTTAACTTAGCTAAACTTTAGCTAAACCCCCTAACCTTTGTAAATTTTTAACATACTTACGCCACTTATGTAAACACTTAGCTAAGTCTCTTAACAGTTGTATTTGTTGATCACACTTATAAGTGATTTGCAATATAGATACAACCGGGTTGCAAGCTATTTAACAACATGCTTGCAATCTATATAAACACTTACAAAGCCACGGTTCTTCCCAGTAGCGGGCTGTGCGGCCGTAGCGGGGCCATCCGCTGGCCCTTTGCCCTTGGGCTGCGTAGCTTGGGCATCCTTGCCCTTTCCTCCCATAGCTGCCCAAGGCACGGATAGGGTGAGACGGCTAAGAAATACTAGCTACCACAAGGTAGCGAAGCCGAAGGCTATCCATGGGAGGAGGTTTAGCACAGTCACTGGCTCCTGCGCCTGGCTCCTTTGTAGCCCTGTTGCCTAGCGGGGTCAAAACCCGCACGTTTCGTAGCGCCTTCCACCGCTCCTTAGCTCGTTCCTGCAAGACGGACCTAGCGCAAGGACTGGCTCCTCTCCTAGCTCCTGTGTTCCCTGGGTGGCCAGAGGAGGGGTCGCCCGGCCCCGGTTTCCTAGCGCCTGCCTTCGCTCCTTGCTCCTCCTGCAAGACACGAGCGGAACACGAAAGCACAACACAAGCAACACAGCAAGTGACATGTAGCAAGAACGTGGTTCTCTCCACTCTCTTCTTTCTCCACCCCCCCCCCCACCCCACAAACCCTCCCTCTCCCCCCCCTCCCAAGCACACCCCTCAATATTTAGCGGCGTTTCGCAGAGGAGGGAGGTAAAGAGGGTTCCGACCTAGCAGCCTTTCTAGCCCTGGCGCGAGTCCGGCGGCTTAGCACGCCCTGCGCTCAAGGATGACTGCTAGCGGACCCTGTCGAGGGTTCTCCCGGGGCCTCGTCATCATCCGAGTTAGCAAGCGATCCTTCGCTAGCGTCTCCTTCAGAGATAGCCCCTTGGTTCGGCCAGCATAGCTTGCACACATGCGTGTACTCATGCGGCCCCGGAACCGAATCAAGGACCCTAGCGTTGCGGAAAGCACGACGCTTTCCCATCCAACATCCCGTAGCGCCCGCTTTGTGCAGGCGGAACATGGCGCCTGGGACCTCTACGATTACATAGCTGCCCTGGCTGCGGTCAGGAACCCTAGCCTGTTTCTTAGCAGGCCGTTCCACGACCTCTGCAGATGCCTCGGAGCTGCTCCCTGCCCCTATAGCGGTTCCTCGGGGACCTCTAGCTATTCCGCCTCGGTCGGGACTCCTAGCAGGCCTTCCATCCAGATCTTTCGCAGCCGTGCCGCCATATGGATAGCCTGGCTGTGGGTTAGCTTGGCCCTTTCTTCCAGCCAGGGCTCCAGATCCGCGGCAATTTCGCGCTCGTCGAGCGCTTCGTAGCGGTCGTCCCCTCTAGCTGTCTTAGCGAAGAGAGCTTGGAGCCGGGATACTCTACCCGCAATGGATCTAGCGTACACATCGGAACCCTCGGGTTTCCAACGTCCTAGCAGATCCTTATCCTGCGGCGGGATCTCTTTTAGCGCCAACCCCGTGGGTAGCACGGAGCGCCCACTGTGCTCCAATAGCCCTGGACTTCCCGGGGGTAGCCCATGATAGCCAGCAGCCCGGCTGTGGCTACCATAGCGTCTGCGTAGGTAGCGATCTTCCTCTCCAGCTGCCCTGCCCGGCCCAGTCGTGGCATGAGGTGGTCCGGGCGTAATTAGCGTGGGCTTTCAGGAGATCGAAGCCGGTCACCAGCCAGTTCTTAGCGACCAAGAAGGCGTGCTCCGACACCACGACCGGTAGCTCCTTGACCCTTCTGGTAGCGCCGGAAGTCTTCGTCTTCCGGAGGATGGTGGTGAGACGACCCTCCACCATCGTTAGCTCCGCCGGCAAGATAGCCTGGAGATCGGACCACCTTAGCGTGGCCCAAACCTTGACCAACTTCGCCCAGGCCCAGACCCGCCAGCCCACGGCCAGAGCGGCATTGACCACGACCAGCTCTAGCTGTACCAGCATGTAGACGGGGTAGCGCGGGGCCCTTTTAATCAAGGGGGCCCCCTCCGCTAGCTGCTCCACGATGCTGTCCTTAGCAGCCCAAACCAGGCGACAAAAAGTAGCCCGCGACTCGACTGGGAAGTCGGCCACCTTCTCCATCCAGGAGATAGCCTTGAGAATAGCCACATGGTTCGTCGCTCCTAGCAAGGAGGTAATCCACCAGGTCAGCGGCGGTGCCCGGAGGCGGCCTGAGCTTAGCGGCGTGGAGCCATTGGCGCCACTGCCTGTAGTAGCTCAGGTAGCGCTTCAAAGTGGAAGCCCGCGTCTTCCCCGGTAGCAACATAGCGGCCCGCTCAGGGTCCAGACTCCCGCGCAGCTTAGCGAGAACAGGGGCATGTATCTCTAGCAGCTCATCGCGGAGCTTCCTTGCCCAAACTTCCAGTAGCCGCTCCTCCCTAGCGGCACTGATCGTGCCCGGCTGTAGCACCTTCCGGTTCCGCTCCCCAGGGAGAGGTCTTAGCGGCACCGTGGGCTGGTGCGTAGCTTCCTCGGCTCCGTCTCTCGGAGCCGGTAGCGGTGGCATTGGGGGCCCTCCATGATATCATCCTGGAAGTAGCCGTGCACCCTTTGGTAGAGCGTAGCCTCCTGCCGAGCTTCCTGTAGCCAGCAGTAAACTCCATCCATAGCCACGGCTGGTAAGGGATGCCAAGCTCTCGTGCTAGCTGCTTGGCGACGTCCTCCGCGTCGTCCAGGTCCACTACTGCTAGCTCTAGCACCCCGAACCCCTGGCTGACGAGGTGACGGTAGGCCCGGTCTAGCGTGCGCCTACGCTCCTGTTGGACCGTATAGCCTGCGCATCTAGCTCTGCCTCCACCCCAGCCTTCGAAGAGCACATCAGCCTCCTCGGGCTGGGGTTCACTAGCTGGGGTCTGCGGGACCCACGAGGGTACCTCCCCGGACAGAGCCCCCGCGGTATCGTCCCCCCTAGCAACGTGGGAACCTCAGTTGGACACGAAGAACTTAGCGGGGGCGGGGAATCCCCAACCACAGTAGCGCAGTCGACGGCTGTAGCGGCTGCGCCATCTGGCGTGGTCGGCGCCAGGGTAGCGTCGCTGTCCGACATGGCAGCGCACCCAAAGCAGGGCTAATTAGCCCTGTTCCCCTTCCTACCCCCACTCGAAATTTGCCCCGCAATAGCAGGGGGCCTTTCAGCACAATGGCCACGGATAGCTCACGTTCCACCGGCCATGTGCAGTCACTCTAGCAAACAGACTGGCTTCGTTCTGTTTAGCTTCAGAGGAAAACCCCTTCGACGTTTTCTAGCGAAACACCTTCGATGTTTCACACAGGGATACTAGCGCTACGGGCGTAGCCCTAGGTTTGCCCCGCGCACCCTTCCTTACACATGCAGCGAAGTACAAAATACGTGGCAGGCGCAGTACTTTCGAGGGTTGGAGGGTTCTGATGACGGGAGACCATTTCCGTGTAAAATTTAAAATTTTACGCGCTAATTCGTGTTTGCTGCGACACCCCAAACCTTATAATACGTGGCCAGCGCAGGACTTTTGAGACTTCGAGGCAAGTTGCAAGGCTCAAGACGCGCGGCCTTTTTTTGGCTGTGTTAACGCCGTCGAGCACAAGGGCAAGTGCAAAATACGTGGCAGGAACAGTACTTTCGAGGGTTCGAAGAGTCTGGCGGCAGAAGTTGATATCAGGAAAAAATAGCATTTATGTCGCGCACATTGGTCTCTGCTGCGGCAGCGGGAAGCTCATAATACGTGGCCAGCGCAATACTTTCGAGACCTCGAGGCAGGCAGCATTGCTCGGGCCGCAGGGTCGCTTTTTGTCCACGTACTTTTTGGCACAGCGCAATGTGGGTAAACCCTAAAAGGAATGGGTGGGTGGGAAACCCTCAAACCCTAAAAGGAGTGGGTGGGTGGGAAACCCTCAAACCCTAAAAGGAGTGGATGGCTCGCAAACCCTCAAACCCTAAAGGAATGGGTGGGTGGGAAACCCTCAAACCCTAAAAGGAGTGGTTGGATGGGAAACCCTCAAACCCTAAAAAGAGTGGGTGGGTGGGAAACCCTCAAACCCTAAAAGGAGTGATTGGATGGGAACCCCTCAAACCCTCTAAAAGGAGTGGTTGGATGGGAAACCCTCAAACCCTAAAAGGAGTGGATGGCTCGCAAACCCTCAAAGCCTAAAAAGAGTGGGTGGGTGGAAAACCCTCAAACCCTCAAAGCAGTGGTTGGATGGGAAACCCTCCAACCCTAAAAGGAGTGGGTGGGTGGAAACCCTCAAACCCTAAAAGGAGTGATTGGATGGGAAACCCTCAAACCCTAAAAGGAGTGGATGGCTCGCAAACCCTCAAACCCTAAAAGGAATGGGTGGGTGGGAAACCCTCAAACCATAAAAGGAGTGGTTGGATGGGAAACCCTGAAACCCTAAAAGGAGTGGGTGGGTGGGAAACCCTCAAACCCTAAAAGGAGTGATTGGATGGGAAACCCTCAAACCCTAAATGGAGTGGATGGGTGGGAAATCCTCAAACCCTAAAAGGAATGGGTGGGTGGAAACCCTCAAACCCTAAAAGGATGAAACCCTAAAAGGAGTGGTTGCAAGGGAAACCCTGAAACCCTAAATGGAGTGGTTGCGCGGGAAACCCTCCAACCCTAAAAGGATCGGAGTGGATGGCTCGCAAATCCTCAAACCCTAAAAGGAGTGGGTGGGTGGGAAACCCTGAAACCCTAAAAGCAGTGGTTGGATGGGAAACCCTCAAACCCTAAAAGGAGTGGGTGGGTGGGAAACCCTCAAACCCTAAAAGGAGTGGATGGCTCGCAAACCCTCAAACCCTAAAAGGAGTGGGTGGGTGGGAAACCCTAAAACCCTAAAAGGAGTGGTTGCAAGGGAAACCCTGAAACCCTAGATGGAGTGGCTGCGTGGGAAACCCTCAAACCCTAAAGCGAGTGGATGGCTCGCAAACCCTCAAACCCTAAAAGGAGTGGGTGGGTGGGAAACCCTGAAACCCTAAAAGGAGTAGGCGGGTGGGAAACCCTCAAACGCTAAAAAGAGTGGTTGGATTCCCTCAGCGAAACTAAACCAAGTAGAGAAGAGCAAAGTGTTTCAAATCTTGCCTGAGCAGAGCGGTCTCGTTGGCGGTGATGCTCACCGTCTGCCACTGGAGTCTATCTTGGAGCGGCAGGTATTGCTGGACAAGTACTTGCGCTGCTGCAGGCAATGTCCGTGGATCGGAGACGTCAAAAGGTCGCAACTGCAGCGAAGTCCATGGCTGGCACCCTGCAGAGCCCGTCTTGCTGCGGCGTGAGTGTGATGTTGGAAATGACGGCCAGAGGAGAGCAACATCAATTCTGGGCGCACCGACCAGAGTACACGGGGAATCGTGACCGGATCGCACCGACCAGAGTACACGGGGAGTCGTGAGCGGATGACAGTTGCGCAAAAGTTCTTCGGGCAAACCCCGGGCTATGCGCGTAGCGCTAGCATACACTGTCGTACCTCGTACCTCGGCACGAGTGCGTCTTTCTCCGCTTTCTTCTCCTTGTCCTTGTTCTTGGACTTTTCAACTGGCTTCTTTTTCTTCTCTTCCTTTTCAGCTGGCTTTGCTTCAACTTTTGCTTCATCAATTCTCTTTTGTCTCTTTGGCTCTGAACCCCAGCTATCCTTGGGTGTGTACCCTTTCTTGGCTTGAGCTTTCTCATCCTTTTGAAGGTCTTCCAACTCAGCCTTATACTTTTGAGCATTTGACTGTAGATAGCTCATCACTTCTTCTCGAAAGTTGCAAATGTCAGGAGTATGTGACCCCCAACCTTTGTACCTAAAGGTCCTTTGCCGTATGTTTTGGTACATGAGATAGCATATATCTTGCAGAAGATGCGTCTCTCGTTGTTTGAGCGATCTGGCCTTTCGCCACTGTAATACAGCTTGATCGCGTCCTCCATCAAGGGACAGTCGGGCGCCTTGTGTTCGCTTGAGTTCTTGCAGTAAAAACAGAGACTGAATCTGCCCTTATAATACTGCTCATCCTTTGGATTCTTGAGCCACTTCGGATCCACCTTCGGCGGTGGCGGTGTACCTTTTGGCTCGTTCGGCTTCTCCTTGCTGTGGTCCAACTTCGTCTTTGCGACTTCTTCAAGCTTTTCATCGGACACTTCTTGGAACGATCTTCTCATCTTATCCTTCAGCTCCTTTTGCTTCTCCAATGTGTTCGCTGCTTTCAGCTCTTCTTTAGTGATTCCTTCTTTAAGAACACTTGGCACTTTCTTCGGCATTGCCTTTATCTTTGCTGCTGGCGTTGCCGGGCTGCTTGCGTCACGTCTCTTCTTGATCGTAGCCATCAGCTTTGCCAAGGAATCTCGCTCCTTTTCCTTGTCTTCATCTGGCCTCACATACAGATCTAAGCCTTTGAATTCTTCGCTTATTGTGCTTAGTAGTTTGTCCGCTGTCTGGACAACCACTCCTAGCTGCTGTAAAGCTTCTCGTGCATAGGTCGTTCTTTCGACGTCTGCTCTATCTCCTACCATTTCTTCTTCAAGATCTCGAACCTTCTTCATCCTTGCTTCGAGCTTCTCTTCCATCTCCTTCTTGAGTTCTTCTGCATAGCGGTCCATCTCTGCCTTGGCTTCTTTGTAAGCTTTTTCAGACTTCAAGCTATCCTCTTCCATAACCGAAATGCTCTCAATGTACTGCTTGGTGTTGTCTACCTTTTCCAACAACTCCTGAGTTCGTAATCCGAAACCCGAGGGGAGTCTTGAAACAGGACGTCTTATCTGTTCCTGCCATATCATGAATTCTTTTTCAAGGGTGCCTGTTGGCAGATGATCCTTGATGCCTTTGACACTCGCTTGTTCCATCACTGTTTCGAATATGGACATCGTGTCCACCTTGAATCCACTTCTGAGTGCATATAGTGCCTCCTTTTCTTCTTCATCAGAAGATTGCACTACCGATTCATCGGCATCTGGCTTTTTCTTTTCTTCTTCTTTCTCTTTTGGCTGTTCTTCCTTCTTCTCTTCTTCCTGCTTTTCCTCTTCATGCTTCTCTTCTGGCTTCTCATCTTTCTGCTCATCTTGCTTCTTTTCTTCTTGCTGCTCATTTTCTTGAGGCTTCTCTTCTTGAGGCTTCTCTTCTTGGGGCTTCTCTTCCTCTGCTCTACCCGCGGCTTCATCTGCTCTTTCCTTCACTTCTCTTCTTCTTGCTTCGGCCTCTGCCTTCAGCTCTTCCAGTTGCTGGACTCTCACATCCATGATCTTTCCTTGCTCCTTTATTTCTTCCCTGATGTTCTCAGGAATGCTCTTTACCTTTTCCAAGGCTTCGAAATTCACTTCTCTTGACTTCTTGAGCTTCTCCGTCTCTTCTGCCAGTTCTTCAGCAGTCTTCTTGAACGTCTCCAAATCTTCTTCTTTCTTGTCTTCTGGTACTTCTTCTTCGTCGCCTTTCTCTGCTGACTCGCTTTCTTTGGACTCATCGGATTCTGGATCCGACACTGCTTCACTTTCCTCCTTTTGCTCTGGCTGCTCTTCCTTTTTCTTTTCAACCGATTTGATCTCGTACTGCTGATTGATCGCTTCTACCTCCTTCCAGAGGTTGTCGGTGCTTGGTCTTTGCGACTGATAACTTTTGAGTATCCTCTCGAGGTAAGTAGTAGCCTCGATAGTTCTGCTGCACTCCGTGATCATATACTTGACTGCTTCATCGTCTGCCATTGCTCTTGTCCTATCTTCTTCTTTTCCTTCTTCTTTCAGGACTTCTTTCTTGAGCAAAATGGCTGCGCTTGCAACTTTATGCACAATTGCTGCTATGAACATGCACAACAGTATGCACACTACACTTGCTCTTCCCAGTCCTTGTTCACCTTCTTCACTGAATCTTCTGGCTTCTGTCAACGATAGCAACACTGCGGTCGTGACCGTCTGGATAATCCTTGTAATCATCCTTTCATCAAATCTTGTAAAACTTCTTGTTCTTGTCCTTCGCACTTCAGCTTCTTGATCAAGAAGCGCTTGGTGTCAAGAATTCACCTGTATATCCTAGACTTAGCATGTACTTGCGTATTTTCTCCTTTGTCAGGGATTTGGTCCCTAAGTCTGAGGGATTGTCCTTTCCGGCTATCGCCTTTATAATGAGCTTCGGAATTCTTTGGGTCCATAAAAGGTCTACTTGTAAATGGCGTGCCTTTCCTAAACCTTTTCTTGAGATCAACTGTCTTGAGCTTGACGAATCGCTGTAAAACATCAGTCTTGGTTCAACTCCTAGGATTCTCTTCAGCAATCCTTTCAGAAATACACCTTCGCTTAAGATTGATGTTGCCGCAATTGTCTCAGCTTCGCAAGATGACAATGCTACGCTCTTTTGTCTCTTGCTTTGGAAATGAACCAGGTTCCCATTCACCGTTATCACTCCGCATGAAACGCTTTGTCTTGACTCTCGATCTGCTGCCCAGTCGCTGTCGCTTATCGCTTCTATGAGCGCGGGAACTTTGTAGTTGTCCCTCTCGACGTTTCCTTCATTGCTTCTGTTCTTTACTTCGAGGAAACTCTTTCCAGGGTAACTTCCTTGATGTACCAGCGCTAGTTCTGGCGATCCTTTGAGATACTTTCCAACGTACCTTAGCAGCTCCATGTCTGCATCAACTGGTGATGCGAGCTTTGTTGACAGCTTTTTCAAGACATACATGATATCTGGCCTTTCTGGCGCGAGATACAGTAGTATACCTACTCCTTTTCTGAACGTGTGATGATCTTCTGCATTCAGAGGTTCCATTCCACCTTCTTTTGACTGAAATGATCTTCCATTGTCCGCTGGACACGGTAACTTCTTCGGATATGCTCCTTCAAGCTTGAGTACTTCTATCAGTCCTTCGATGTACTTTGAATTCATCGTGATCTCTACGTTTCCATCGCCCATCGACTTGAAACTTCTTTTCAGGAAACTCATTGATCCTTCTTTTTCATCCAATGGTCCTTCCACTTTGATCTTCAATCCTTTGCTTCTTAGGAATTCGACCAACTTCTTGAACTCTTCTTTTGATGCGTACAGCTCCATGTCATCTACATGACTCAGCACAATTATTCCAAATCCTTCTTTGTCTGGTTTTCTTGAGAATAGTGCCGGGAGTCCACTGTCACTTGCTAACCCGTACTCCTCTAGGTAGCTTTTCAACTTCCCGAACCAAGCTGCACTCCCGATTCGCTGACCGGGTAACGTAAAACCGAGTTCATAAAATTCTCCATCGACTTCAACGACAGTCGGCTCTTCCTGCTCCACCATTAGGTAGGCGTCTCCAACATCGATACTTCCAAGTGTGTATCCTTCTGAAGATGCGAACAGGGCTGACAGTAGCTTCACTGTGCTTGCTACACCGGTTGGCGAAAACAAACTTGCTATATCTGTATCACCTAACCACTTGAACTCTCTTGCTACTAGTCGTCCTCTTCTTCTCCATTCTTTATCCCTGTGCCTCCAGTCGTACACTATCTTTGTCGACAGGTACTTGTACTTCGAAATGTCTGTTCCTTCTGGCAACTTGTTCAGCACTTTCATCTTCTCAAGTCTCTCCAACTCGTGCTTCTTGGACACACTCTCAACTTTCTCCATTTCTTCATCAGCTAACTTTGGTGGTCCACTTTCGAAATCGTTCGACCATTTTGGCATATCTTCTGGTATCTCTTCTTCACCATCTGATTCTTGCCATTCTTCTTCTTCATCGAACTCAGCTTCCATTTCCTCAAATTCTTCCAGCTCGACTTCTTCATCATCATGATACTGCGGAAGTTCCTTTCTTAGGAATGGTTCTATCTTCTTCACGCTTCTCATTGCGATGACTCTCCTTACCGAGCTTGATGCTTCTCCGACGGCAATAAACTTCTCTGGTCTTTCTTCAGCTTCCGTCGGTCCTTCATCCATCTTTTGTCTCACCGCTTCTGGCTGCTCGTCTTTTTCAAGGTTCCTCTTTGGCGATGCTGGCGGTGGATTCTCTCCTGAAATCAGCTCATCAGATTCATCACTCCTTTCACTTCTTCTTCTTGTAACTCCTCTTCCTCGACTGCTTGAGCTACTGCTTGATGATCCAACATGTCCTTCACCTGGATCTTCGTCCATGTCTTGTTCAATCTCACTTGGCGGATCTGACGCCGCTTCTTGACTTGGGCTGTAATCTTTCAATTCATCTTCCGGTTCTTGGCTTCTTTCCTTCCTTGGAACAATCTCAGGCTTGTCACCAATTGCCATCTCGATTCCACTGTGTGGTGGCAATCTCTTCGTTGGTTTCCTTCCAACCAACATATCTTGTGTGTAGTTCCACGGTGTTCCTGTTGCTTCTGCTAGCACTTCAACAGCATACAGTGGCGTACACTGTCTTATTGTTCTGCTCTTGATGATTCCTTGTCTTGTGCTTACCAGATTCAGGTTGTTCACCGAGTCTTTTCCAACGAAGATTCCTTTTCTCCATGCTTCACCCTTTTCCTTGACTTTTGGTACTGGCTTTGCCAATACTACGCTTCCCCATGGCTCTGTCGAACAGTACTTCGAACGGTGTTGATCCTTTCTTCACCACAAACCTATTCAGTAGGAATGCTGCATGTCTTGCTGCCCATGGATACAGCGTACTTTCTGAAGTAATCTTCACTTTTGCTTGTGATTCAACTCCGTACACCAATGTCTTGGATAAGTTCCGAACTGTTTGAACCCATCTTTCAACTTGCAATCCTTGGTGTTCATCTGGTGCCACGTCTTGTATCTCTGTGTCAAGATTCTTCATCTTCCTTATTCCTTGCACCTTCTTTCTCAGCGAAATCATTGCTGGTTCTGTGTCAGTTCTCAGAATGACTTTGGAATTTAACAACTCCTTTAGAGATCTCAACCCATTCTTTCATTTTGTTCGCTGATATGGCTTGCTTCAACCGTTGCCATAGTTGAGTCTTACTTCCAGTCTTTCCTATCTTCAGGAACTCACATGCTGTTCTCAACTCCTTTAATGTACTCTCTGGGTTGAATTCAACTCCTGCCACAATCATAGCTTCTTCCATCTTCTCTCCCAGACTTGGCAGTTGCTCTTCAATCTTCTTCCACTCATTCATCTCTTCTGGTGCAGGCGGATCGCTTGGAAACAGGTTCTCCATAGCTTCTGCTGCTTCTTTCTCGCCTTGCTCTATGTCTCTATGTTCTTCTTTGTATCACTTCCTTCTTTGTGAACCTTCATCTCCACGTCTGCTACTTCTGCTTCTTTCTCTGGTTCCTTCTTCTTCTTCTTTGGAACTGCTCTTTCATATTCACCATACTCTTCAAGTCCTAGAGATTTTCTCTCCAAGATCGTGATGATAACCGAGTTCTCTTCAACTGCATCTATCATGATCTCTTCTCGGTCTTCCCACTTCTCAGCACACTCCACAAACTCCAGTTCGCTCCATACGATGTTCCCACCATCGTACCTCGATACCAAAGTAGTTCTGAACTTGAACGCTTTCACATCGTCATTTGTGGGATCATATGTTGTATACTTGTCATAGTCGATCCTTGCTGGCTTCCCATCTGACATGAAAAACCATCCTTCATGATACTTCATCTTCTCGAAGTCATCTTCCATTTGCTTGATCAATGTGAGCTTTCTCGCTTGTGGTTCATCACTTTCAAACTTCACTTGAGCTCTGTAAATCTTGAGGTCCGTCACTGTTGAGTTTCTTGCAAACCTCACTGGCACTTTTGCCGATCCTTTCTTCAGATAAGCGTTGAACTGGTCTACAGGATCAAGTCCCCATCCGACTTTCCACAACTTGCCTACTGCAAATAGTGGTTGTGTTACATCTCCGAACACAGCTGAATCTCTCACTTTTATCACTCTTCCATCTGTCCTTTGGAATTCAAAAGTGATGTTTGCTCTTGTCTCCGTAGTCCTTATCCTGTTGCCTTGGGCATCTTGAATAACCATTCTCAAAGCTGGGAACTCAACTGTTCCTAAGTCTTCACTGTAATAGCATAGCGGAAGTACATGACAATCCGCTCCACTATCTAGCACGACTTCAACGAGTTCTGAGTAGCTTGAGTTAATAGCTCGTACTCGATGCACTTCTGGCTCTTCTTCAATCCTTCTGTACGAACCGTTAACTCCGAAGAGTCTTTCTCTTTCTCTTGCATGCTTGGCATTCTGCTTGTCCACTTGCAGATCTTTATACCACTTGTGAAGTTCATCTTCCTCATAATCTTCTTCATCACTTTCATCGACCATGCTTGACATGAACACAACTGTGTTGACCTTTACTGCTCTCGCAGCATAGTCCGTCACCATCTCTTCGAACATGCCTACAAGATCGATATAATCTTCATCATCTTCGAACACTTCTTCAATCACTGGCATAGGTGTTGTCACCAACCTACGCACTTGTTCGTTTCCTTTGGCTCCTTGTGGTGGCCTCGCTTGTGCTTGTGTAGAAGAACTAGGTTGCTCTTCATACCATTCTTCCTCACCTGTCTCTTGGACATTGCGAATCTTTCCTTTTCCTCCTTTTCCTTTGCCCTTTGGCGCAGCTCCTTTTTCCGCCTGAGGGCGATGCCCACTCCAAACGGGGTGGAAGACCATGGAAAAGCCATGGTAATTAATTGCACGCTGGACCATGGCCTACGGGCCGCGCGCAAACCGCTCCAGAAGAAAGGTAAAGGAAGAGGATTTGGAAAAGGAAAAGGATTTGGAAAGAAAGGAGGAAAAAGCATCAGGCAGGCCGAAGGAAAAGGCTAGGAAAGTGACAAAGGCATGTAAAACCCAGGAAAATGTCTGCCGGTTCGGTTTCAAGCTGAACCGGTGGCTTGTAAAAGGATGCAGCTGTGAGCTGTACAAAAGGAGGCAGGCGAGTCAAACGCTTGGGTAAAAGAAGAACGCGATTGTCAACGTATCTTGTGGCAAAGAAAATGACTTGTTCTTGATGGGTGCTGTGTGGTGAGTGCTTGTGATTGGTGAAAAGTTGTTTGTAGGTGTGGTGCCAGCATTGTTCTTCCACGGCAACCACTATGTTGCATAGCGCTGGGCTGCAAGGAGAACCCATGGGTGCTCCACGAAATTGTTCAATGAGGGACGTGCCCACAGTGAAGTAGTTAAGCATCAGTACTGCTGTGATGAGTTGTGGGATGTGTTGTAAGTGAATGCAAAGCTTGTTGCCTGAAGAGGCTTCTTGTTGTACACTAGCTAGCGTATCCTCCCGCCACCTCCCACTACACCTCCGGGGAGTACGTAGCAAGCCTAGCTAAAGCTAACTGGCTTCACGCAGTAGCACGGACAACACGAACTTCTCTCTTTTTAGCGTTGTGGCGAAGTCCCGCGTTAGCCCGGAGAAGAACTCTAGCCTCTGGCTAGCTAATCTCCAGGGTGGGTTGGGTGGGCACTCGAAATTTGCCCCCCAATAGCTGGGGGCCTTTCAGCACAATGGCCACGGGGTAGCACTGCTTCACCGGCCATGTGCAGTCACTCTAGCAAACAGACAATTCGTTCTGTTTAGCTTCAGAGGAAAACCCCTTCGACGTTTTCTAGCGAAACACCTTCGATGTTTCCCAAAGGGGATACTAGCGCTAGCATACACTGTCGTACCTCGTCCCTCGGCACGAGTGCGTACACTAGCTAGCGTATCCTCCCGCCACCTCCCACTACACCTCCGGGGAGTACGTAGCAAGCCTAGCTAAAGCTAACTGGCTTCACGCAGTAGCACGGACAACACGAACTTCTCTCTTTTTAGCGTTGTGGCGAAGTCCCGCGTTAGCCCGGAGAAGAACTCTAGCCTTCTGGCTAGCTAATCTCCTTGCGCAGCCGTAGGGCTACCAGGGACCTAGCTTACGGGCCTTCTTAGCGAACCTCGGAGCCTTCGGCTCTCTGGTCCTTTTCCTCACTCCTAGCTCTTGGAAGTAGCTAGCCGAGTGTTCGAGGAGACGGCCCAGCACGCGCCACTCCAGCTTTTCCCCCTCCAGGTTCACCCTGAAGTCCGGGGAGAAACTAGCAAAGTTCTCGTTCGTGAGGTCGTCCGCTAGCTGGTTCAGATCCCTGCGGATCCACTGTAGCTGAAGCTCACAGTTCTTAGCGGAGAGTTCCTCTGCTAGCTCCATCAACACCAAGGTCGACGGAAACTTCGTCGTCATAGCTTTCTTCAGTAGCGCTTCGTTGGACTGGTTGTCGGTATAGCCGCGGATGGCTACCTTGGAGGTCTTCTTAGCGTCCCCTTCCGGGACCCAGAGCCTCACACCAACCAGAGTAGCCAGTAGCTCCAGCGCGGCTATGACCTTGTTCGGGTCCCCTTTAGCGAAGGCCCAGGGGGCCCATTCCTTCTCTACCTCTATAGCGAGAACCAGGGACCGTGGCAGCCGTCCACTAGCTCGAGGAAGCCCCCAATCCAGGCACGTCCATTCTCGGCCTTAGCATCAGTGTAAAAGGAGAGCGGTGCCGCACCGTCCAATAGCGAGGCCGGCTTCTGGAGACGACCTCCTGCTTCCAGGCGATCTGCTAGCCAACCACAGAGGACGCGAATCATCGTGGGTAGCGTGAGGAGCCCTAGCTTCCCCTGGATAGCCGAGGACCAAGCATGTAGCGGTCCCAGGAAGGGGCGCTCCCAGTCTAGCGCCATGGAAGCGAACCCCAGACGCCCTAGCCCCTGTGCGAAGGGTCGGGACTCACACTTCCCATCTCGGACTAGCTTCCGTAGCCATTCCACTAGCCAGTCGGTTCTCTTCTGAGACAGGCCTAGCCTCCAGGTGGAGTACTCCGTTTCCATGCCTAGCCACTCCACCCGAAATCCCCCCCTCGTCTTGGCCCATTTGAAGGGGTACCCAAGACTAGCGAGGAAGAGGTAGCTGAGCGGGATCCCCATGCGTCCTCTAGCCCCTCGGCCCAAGGACTCGAGGTCGTCGGCATAGAGTAGCATGTCTAGCGGGAACATGGCCCTAGCAGGTGGTACGTGAGCCGAAGCCCACACGCCGCTATACGGGTCCACCAGTAGCTCGCACATGATAGCCCGAAGGTTCCCACCAGATTCACGTAAACCGTCTGGCTGTCGGGATCCCCCGGTATAGCTTCCTCGGTGTCGATCTGACACCCTAGGTAGCCATGCTCTCCTTCGGCATGCTTGTAGCGTCGGTGAGCTTTAGCGATGTCGCCCACCACGGAGAAAGCCACCTCGTTAGCGTCGATGTGCTCCCGAAGTAGCTGCTTCTTCTCCCTAGCCCCTGGGGCCCGGATCTTGTCCCGGCACTTGATGCGGTGGTTTGACCCGGACCTCGTGGGTAGCGTCGTGGATCATCCTCTTCTTTCCACTAGCTTCGTCCTCAACGATGACGGCTAGCGCTCGCCATAGCGGGCCTTGAACTCGCCTAGCGTCATCTTGGCCATGAGGCGCTCCGCCACGTCCTCTTCGAACTTTTCCCTAGCGAACTCGCGGTACTCCTCCACCGAGGAGTAGTTCGGGACCCAGGCTAGCGCCGCCTCCCAAGGGGCGTTCTCCAAGGGCCACTTTAGCTGTTCCTCAAAGACGTGGGGAGTGCGTGGTAGCGGGTCTCTCACCACCGGTAGCCCCTCCTCGGCCTGGAGGAGGAAGTCCCTGTGGGATCGCCGGCCGCGGTCAGTAGCGCCCGGATGAGGCGGAGGTATAGCGGTTGTTCTGGGGCCACCTTTAGCAGTTCCGGGTCTCCCAGGTCATTAGCCTCCAACCACTCTTTCCAGATCAAGCGTAGCTGCTCCTGGAGTTCTTCGGAGCTAGCTAGGGCACAGCCCTTAGCCCCACCGGCAGCCATGCGGAAGGCTTCCTTCTCTAGCTCCGCCTCCGAATCCATTTTAGCGAGGATCACCTCCATCATCTTCTCCCGTAGCCAGTCCCAATTGGGACCCTCGGCGTAGCTGCGGGTAGCGTGGGGGGCCAGCGTCCTGGAGAGCAGAGGCCCCCACCATCATGGTAGCTCTTGTTGCCACCTAGCTGTTGGCTTGGTGGTCCTGAACCCCCTAGCACTCGCGGACCCTCGGGCTCACAGGTCGGGAAGGTCTCGGGTAGCGGGCACTCCGGCCTAGCGCCACCCCCCTCCCCCTGGGCAGCGGTAGCAGGGTGCTGGCAGGAGTCCAGAATCAGGGTAGGCAGCCTGGCACATCCTAGCGGGCCACTTTTCGGAACCTGAGGTCTTGAAGGGGCCCTTAGCGGGGGCTTGAACATGCGTCCCAGAGTAGCAGCATCAGGCAGCGGTCCTGTGTAGCAGCCCTTTTTGTCATAGCACGGCAGGCCTTCGTGTACAAAGTCGGGCATAGCAGAAGAGCACTTCAGCAGCAGCCGTGTCGGCTTAGCGTATGGCGTACCAAAACTAGCCTGGTGGAAGGCCACGGTCCGTAGCCCCTTTTGCAGAAGGTCGGCTAGCGGCGGCCACTGCCACATAGAGGCCGGCCGTGTCCCTTGGTGCGGACCCTTAGCGAGGGCTCCAAGGTCCTCGGGCTGCTCCATTGCAAGAAAAGTAGCTGCACCGTCGGCTACGAGGTTAGCGACCTCGAAGCTGAAATCCGCAAAGATGTTGCCCAGTATAGCGCGCTCTCTCTCAGCAGGTGTTAGCGTGTCCAGACCCCGGGGACATTCATAGCTTCGCACGGGGCGGGGCCCCTGAAAGTTAGCCCAGGGAGCTCTGGAGAAGCTAGCGCACGGTGGAGAGAGCACGACCGCATCGAATTCCTTGTTAGCTATGCGGTCCAGATAGCCTTGCCGGATCTTGGGCTGGCTAAGGTCGTATTTAGCGTGTCGCAGAAGATCGACACACTCGACCCGTACATCTAGCCCGAGTTCGTCGGCTAGCTGGTGCAAGCACTGCGCCACATCTAGCCGGCGCGATGTACCAGAGAAAAGGTAAAGCACCCGTAGCGGCTGTGCAAGCGTAGCGGCCGCCGGAGCTGGCGTAGCATCCCCCCTGGGGGGGGTCACAGGCACTGAGGGCGCGGCCGCCATAGCGGGTCAGTTGGAGGGTTTGTCCTCCTTAGCGGCCTCCGTCTGCTTCTTGGTGGGGCGTAGCGGGATGCTTTCCGAAGCATAGCGAGCAGACGTGCTCGAAGTGGCACTTGCTGCCATTCTTGCAACCCTTGGCGTTGTAGCGGAAGCAGATGGGCTTCCCTTGCGGGGTGCGATCGACACCCAGACGCTTCTTAGCCTTGCCCCCCTTGGGGGCGTCTTTGCCTTTGCCCTTCCCCTTGGGGGTCTTAGCAGGCCGCTCCTCTGTCCAGGTCCAGGGCTGTGGCCGTTTAGCATGGAGGGCTAGCGGCGTGGTGAAGTGCCTCTCCTTCACGCTAGCGTCCTTGTAGGCCAGGACTAGCGCGGCGCCGAAGGAATAGCCGGCCGTGGCCATGACCTTGTACGCATGCTTCCTGATAGCGTGCTCGTAGCTGAGCACCAAGGGCCACGGGGGCACTAGCGACCCCGAGTCGGCGCTAGACCGGAGACCATAGCAATAGTCTCCGAGGAGATAGTCCTTGTAGCGCTCGAAGAGGGCCATGGTGACATCCTGTAGCTCAGCGTGTCCGGGTCCCACTCGTCGCGGCTGATGACCTCGGTTAGCGGCTCCGCCCGGAACTCGCCAGATTCGAGCTCGCCTAGCTTCTTCTCAATGTACTCTTTAGCGGGAGTCTGCTTGTCCTCCAGGTCTCCGAACTTAGCGGTGAAGGCCTGGCGCATGGCCATGTAGTCGGTAGCGGGGATGGGCTTTGCCCAGTCCCGGACCTCGCTTGTAGCCTCCGCCTCCGCTTGCCGCTCGGCGCGGGAGTTAGCGGTCCTCCATGCGATGGTGACCCCCGCGGCCTGAGCGCGGCTAGCGAGCGAGGTGGACGGCTCAATTGCAAAGCTGTCCTTTAGCATCTTCTTGAGGTCCGCCTCATCTGTCGCCGAGGCTGCAAATTTAGCGACGGTATCAATACCGTTGGAAAAGAGCTCGGATTGGATAGCGTCCGAGACTTTATGCTGCACTAGCAGGAATCGAAGCTCGCTGCTTCCGAGGGCTAGCTTCTTTGCCAGAGCCTCTGCCATGGTAGCAGGCACGACGGGCCCTACGCCACCCTAAGAAAATCTTCTAAAAGAAAATTCCTGCTAGCACATTGGGGAAAAGCTCCTAGCGTGAGAGTGTATGTGGGGAGTGCCAGTCGATAGCTTTCGCTGAAAGGGGGGCAGAGAGCAGCCCTAGCAGCCCCACCGACCCCGGCCCCCCCCCTCAGTACTCTCGACACTCTCTCGCTCTAGCTTTCCCTTCTTTCTGGCTGCCGACATGTGTGTAGCATGGACTGTAGCGTGCACACACTGGCAACCGTAGCAAGGGACGACCCTGTTTTTGCTGCGGCTAGCGGTCGGCAGCAGAGGGCGCTGCAAAGGTAGCCGCGTGCAAAGACAAAAGTAGCGGGTGCAGGTAGCGAGGCCGGGGCCTGTAGCGAGGCAGGGGCTGCCTTTTTAGCGGCCGCCCCAGTCCTCCCCGCGGCTCCACTGCTTGCACCCATCACAGCAGTGAGTAGCGTGGTCGTCGCACTTGAACCACATACGCCTGTTGCAGGCTCTTAGCGAACAGACCTCGCAGGTCGTAGCGCACCTGAAAATACAGGCGTTAGCGTCCCAGTGGCCCAGGGAGTAGCGGCAGCGTCCAGGCTGGTACTGGGTATAGCAGCTTGGCAATAGCATGGCCAGCAACTCGCTAGCTCTCTCCCCTTGGGGCGTGCTAGCGGGAGGATGGGCGTAGCGGCACATGCCACGTCCTCCCGGCCTAGCGAGTAGAGGTGCTCTCCACTGTGGATAGCGTTCTTCACTTCACTAGCGTGTTGTCGGCACCTTTGCCGTAGCGGGGGTTGGGCCCCTTGCCCTTCCCCTTCTCGAAGCGCTGGTCCCAGGAACCTAGCGGCCACAGATCGCGGTCAATAGCGGACCACGAGAGCTCGAGGTACCAATAGCCCTTCCCTTTGGGAAGGCTGTTAGCGTGGGCCCCGGGGGGTGCCTGGCTCTCCCCTTTAGCGCTGTGAACTGAATACAGTTCCCACTGGCAGCTTCCAAAGAATCTCAGCAGTCTGAAGATTTGCCCCAAATCCAGCTGAAGAGAATATCAGAATGATAAGAGAGAAATGACAGACCCGGTCAGTCGATAACAAGTGCCCCGCACGTTTCACCAGCGCTCACCGGTCCATGCGTCGTCCTACGACGGCCTCAGCCCTCCCGCCTCACGGACCTGAGCCCACAGAGGCATCGGGATGTACATGTCAGCTTCGGCAACCTGACAGGATTCACACTGACCCAATTTTATTGGGACAAGTGCATCCCGATCTGCCCTATACATGAGAGGAGTTCGAAAGACTCTTGACGTAGGCAGAAAAGGCTCTTGTGGGAGTCGGTTAAGACTCATGACGGAAGCTACGGGCAGTGATTCGTTTCATCAAGACTCCTCGGAAGCGGGAGGTTCTGAAAGCCACTGGATGGCTTGTCGCCGCTGGGCGTCCTTCTCCAGGACTTTAGACGTGTCAAAAAGCTTGAAGCGGCCTTGGGAAAGTACTGTTCTCAGCAACGTTGCGTCCATGACTTTGGTGAGGCAGTCGGCTGCCTGAAGAGTGGTGGGAATCCACCTGAAGCATGCATTCTCAGCACATCGCTGCTTGATCAACAGTACTTCCAGTGTGGTCCTGTGCTCTTCACAAGCGGGCATTGCCAGGCGGGTGACAAGATCGAACAAGGACTTACAGTCAGTGACTATGACGGCTGTATTTAATTTCTTGAAACCTTCCTCTGGCTGTTGCCACTTGAAAGTGGGCACATGCACAACACCCCACAAGGCTCGCATCCATCCCAACATGTCCACAGCTTTGGACATTGCGTAGGCTTCTGCACTTAATGTGGACCTAACAACCCTAGGGATTTTCTTAGAGGTCCAGGTAAGAGGGGACAATGGAGCTTCGCGGTTTTGGTTCAATCGGCTGTCTGTGGCGCATACAAGTGCTCCCTGATGGGAATTAAGGTTCTTCGATGATGCAAAGGATGCATCGCCGAATGACACAAAGGTGATGTCTTTAGGAGGAATTGGGAGAAAATGTATGCTCACTTGCTCTTGCTCCTGGGTTTCTCGCAGCACTTTATTGGCTTGCAAAAGAGTCTGCACACTGGCCTGAGTGATTTGACCTTGAAGCTCGCCAAGCTTTGCTGCCATGTCGGGACGAGTGTGAGTCACAGCATACTGGAGACTTCCCACCAAGCCCCGCAACTTTGATCTCTCAGATTCTGTGACAAGGGCTTCGGGGTTTACTCTACGGGAACGGCCTATGTCGATTTGCGGGATGTTTCGGACATACTCACCTTGGGAAGCACGAATAGAGTAGTCTGGGAACTGCTCAAGGTGGATACCGGTAAAGATGAAGTTTCGGAACTTTCGGCTTCCAAAGGGCAGCTTAGTTTGGAGAGCTTGAATCTTTTGGGTAAACTTGGAATCTCCGCCGCATACTCCATCATCTACGTGAACCCCTAGGATACCGTTCAAGACTCCTTCGGTATACAGCAAGAACACACATGGCTCAAGTGGGTGCTGAATGAATCCTAGTTCACGAAGTTGCTTACTGAGCTCTTTGTAAAAGAGCAGCGGCGCGTCAACCCGTCCATAAGCATTGCCCAAAAGTTGGCACACTTCTTCATCGCTCATTCCCAGCTCCTTACGTAACTCCTTTGGGGGCTCCATAGCTAGAGGATTCTGCTCATCAGCTTTACCGCGGAGGAAGGCAGTTTTGATGTCGAAGGAGCTCAGCTCAAAGCGAGATGAGGCAATCGTCTGCAGAACCAAGGCACGGCCCTCTTTGGAAAGAGTTGGGGCATCCCTAACAACATCCGTTAACTTAGGATCCTGATACCCTAACACGACCAGGCGGGCCTTGGCTCGCCTTTGGGTTTCCCCAGGTTCGGGATTTTTCCAAGTAAGGATCCATCTGCTTTTAAGGATTTGTTCGGGGTTCAGCTGCTTTCTCAAGATACTCTTAATGGCAGACGTTTGAATCCAACATTGCAACTCCTTGGCCTTTGCTTCTTCGAACAGAATTTGCTCTGCTCTGGAAAGATCCTTCACATGTACCTCAGCTCGGGCTCTTTTGCCTATGGAGGCTAAGAGAGTGAGTTGTTCGGGTGCAGTTTCCTTGGCCCACTTCTTTAGGTCTTTAGCCCTTACTGGAATTTCAAGACAATAGGCTTGGTGCTCACTACACGTTAACGGCTGCTCTACAAAAGGGAGGTTGTCCTCGGCCAAGGGTGGCCCAGAGGCGCACGCACTGGTTTGCAACGTGGTGAAGGTTGTCAGTCCTAGATCATCGTCGTCTGATGCTCCCAGCGGGCTGCTCGCAAGAAAGATGTTTTCGGCTAGCAGTCCATCATCTTCATCTTCGGGGATTGGAACATTTGAGGCATCAGCTGGAGCTGTGCTAGGGGCATCGGACATTGAAGCTGGAGCTCCAGGGACGACGATTGGAACGGATTCAGGAATCTGAGAAGGGGCTGCGGGTCCAGGAGGAACACTGGATTCGCGCTCAACTTCTCGTCCACTGTCTGTTCCCTCAGGATTGTGGGATACTTGTGGGGTAAGTTCTTGTTCGGGTTGGGCGATTTCATCGTCATCCGCCGGTGTCGGGCGAGGAACAGCAGGGGAAGGTATGGGTACCATCACTTCGCCACTAGACTGTAGCTGGGTACTTGGCATCAGCTGAGCAGAGATGGTGTTAAGGCTGGTGAGATCAACATATGTGTTGGCACCTCCTGCGTTCTTAGAAGGTAGCTCAGCATCAGCAGCTGAAAGCTGCTGCCACTCACGCAGGCTTGCGGGTCTCAGGTTCTCTGGAGCGCACCGTAAAATGATTGTCCCGTGCGATACCCAAGTGATAGAAGACCCCTCCTGAGATATTACACGGGCGGGCCCGTGCCACCTTCCTGCAGCTAAGCGGTTAGGAGACCCTTTACGCATCCAGTACAGAACCCAGTCTCCCGGCTTATAAGGTCCACGCACGGGATTGCTGCGGCGCAACAGAGCACGACGGATGGTCTGACTGTTGTCAGAGTCCCAGAACACTTGTCTAGCGCGGCACCTTAACTCGAGACGCTTGCGGTGTCTTTCGGCCTCAAGATCTTCACCTTCAACCAACAAGTGTGACGCAAGATCGTCATCCGAAGTAATGCTACCTGGGATCCTAAGTGACTTACCAAGTACAATCTGCTCCGGGGCATATCCCTGGTGCCGAACTAGGGCATTCTTGGCCTGAAATGCTTGAAGCAACGCTTGGTCAAACAGGTCATCATTGGCCAGGGGGCTGTGTGTGTCAAGTCGACTCAGCATATCCTTGATGATATCCCCGTGTCTCTCAAGTTTACCCCGTTGCCAGGCCGCTGCTGTCACAAATGTCTTAATGTTGAGACCCTGAAAGTACTCTAAAATCTCTTCCGATCGGAATTCTCCTGCAGGGTCAAGGTAAACTCGTCGTGGGTTGCCGGCCCACGATAGCCAAAAGTCTGACAGGGCAGACGTGGCGTGTGTGGTGCCCCTGGTCAATGCCCGTCGGCCCAAGTGAAAGCACGAGGCCTCATCTAGAGCATGTAGCACATACGCTCGGAATCCAGACTTGCTCTTAAAGAAGAAACCATCTACCCCGATCAAGTCGTTGAACTCTAGGGCTTCAGGTAGTTTGCTGGGTCGTTGATGTCGGGGTTCCGTGGCTTCAAGACAAGCGTCGCACTGATAGTCGAGGGCTGCTTCTACCATTGCTGGCTTCTCTCCAGCTGCTTTAAGATGCTTGGCTAGGGTAGTCGGGGCTGGATGGCCAAGGTTGTTGTGTATGCGGATTAGTTGACTACGATCTTCTTTACTAAGATTCCGAAAGGCAGGCCCATGGATTGGAATGGGCGGCGGTGCCCATCCCTGCATGTCCGGCAAGGAGCCGGCTTGAGGAACACACCCCTCCGAGCTGCGTATTGAACTGCTTGCCTGGGTATCACCTGCTACGTTACTTTGGGGAACATCTGGGGAATCCTTAGACTTGCCGAAAATCGTCAAGAGTGTGTCCTGGGGTTCAATACGCATCTTCTTTCGTTCGGCTAACATCGTAGTGCGATCTTCGTTACCCAGACACAAAAGCTTGACCTGGTTATCAGCCGTTGTACGAAGTCCCAGACTAAGTCTCATTGGTGCTACGGTGGGTGGCAGGGCTCCAAGCGGGTGTTGTAGGTTTCGGACCTTACGACCCACAAAAGCTTGCAGTACATTAACGTTCTCGAGGACTTGCTGTAGCTTTCGGGCGGCTTCGCTTTCGGGAGGTATTAAAACTGTACCCTTAGTTGTCAAGTTAGCGGCTGATGTGAACACAGGCATCCACGTTGCCTCGGGCAACTCTGACATGGCATGCACGACACTGCTGCAGCGGCGCTTCGACTCTGAGGGCTGGCTGTCGTCTAGGGAATTTTCGTGGACACGCTTTTGGGGCTCTATCCTAACAACCGGGGCGGGACTACCTAGGGAGGTCTTAAACCGCTTACGGGTGGCAGGTATCCCACTCTCGACAGCCAATGCGGGAAACGCGTTTCCCGACACAATGACGGCGGCAACGTGCTCTGCAAATCCGTGACAGTATGTCCCGGCAAACTGTGACAAAGGCACCCCTTTGAGAACGCGGCCTGACAGAGGCTGATGAACATGATCTTCGGGGCAGATCTTACCTTGAAGACTCTTAAACATATCACGGGAAGTGCTAAACACCTGGATTCGTTTGCGGATGGGTTGCCTACTCACGGGAGACTGCAAACCAAAAGCGCACATGTCTACTTGGGATCTTATGGTCTTATCTACAAGCGGTCTAAGGGTGGACATATCCCTCACCTTGATCTGTCCAGGCAACTCCATATGAAAATCCCGTAAGTGTCGCCTCTGCCAGTCACAGAGCTGGACGCACAATCTGAGCTGCGCTTGCGAGGCTTCCCGGTCCTTCAACATTCGGGCATGGTGTTGGGTGCTACGAGCGGCATTGAGAGCTGACCAGGAGCTCCAGCAGCGACTCTCCGGAGAGATCCAAATGTGCTTCGGTTGGGTTCGTTTCACCAAATCCCACAAACACTGCTGTCCTTGTTCCGTAGCTAGATCGCCATCTAGGGTGGTAAACCTACGGGCAGATCCCCCACATCTATTAATCTCACTCGTCAACCGGCTATCTGGGGAGGCATGTATCTCAAGAAGATCTAGCAGTGGGACATTCGGTGAGCTCCACATGAGCTGGGATTGGCGATGAACCTCCTCGGCTCGCAGAACTGCTTCAGCACAGGCATGGGCAGCTCGCACGGCTGCCTGCTTCAAAGGCACATCCTCAGACAGTGGCTCGGGAAATCTCGACTCGCATGCCTCATTGGCCACTAGCGTGGATTCCTTTCCGAAATTAACCCGGCTAGGAAAGGCGAAACCATGGCGTCTTAACCAACCCACCTGACCCGTCCTAAGCTTATAGGCATGTTTCAGCGAGTATCCGATCGCCACTGTGCGGTCGCCTCTCCAGGGCATCGTCGCGTGCCACACATGAGGATCTAGTTTTAGGGAACCCTGACCGATTGATCTAAGGAAACCCTGAACCTGTTTACCGCTGCAGCTCATTGTCTGGGTGGCCTGAGGCTCATCGTCGGAGGTTCGGGCGACCCACACTTCACCCCCTTTGCTAGGAACCTTCACAGGTACTACCAAATTGGGATGTTTCGAGGAATTGTATTGATCTCGATGAGGACAAGACAAACTATTGCACGCAATCCCAATGGATGTAAAGCGATGTCGTGGATCGGTAAGCTGCATTAAACGGGCCAGGACTCGGGTTAACCAAGGGAACTTCATTGTTACGCGAGTTATCCCTACGACCCCGCCATGAATGTAAGTACCAAACACGACATAGGCGGTTGGCTTGCCGCTTCCCTGGCACGAAGGCTGAACGGTGCCTCGAACCGGTGAGAACCGACTCCGGATGGCATGCCAGGGGACCTGATCTAGGAATTCCTTTAGCCTGGTGGCACTAGCCTCGCTGTGAAGGAGCTCACGGGCCCGGGGCTCAACAGTTTGAAGAGTCACAGAACCTGACATGTTTGGAGTGGCCCTAGGCTGCGAACCGGCATCGGACGAACTCACTGAGCAGGTGGCGGCGACTGCATTTGTTGAATCGCGCACAACATCTGCTCCATCACATGCTCGATATGCGTCATGCGCGTTGCGAGCGCGGAAACTTGGTTGTCGAGAGCCGGCTCGGTCTCTCCACTCACGGACAGCAGATCCCACTGATCCACTTGTGCTTGATTGGATGATGCTGCAAGGGTCCGGCGTGGAGCGGCCTTCGGCTTCGGGCGACCGGCGACAGCCTTCGGAGCAGGCTCGGAGGCCCCTTCGTCGTGAAGGAGCTCTTTCTCGATCTGTTCTGCTTGTGAAACGTACTTTTCGACATATGTCAAGAATGCTTTGTGAGCGTGCTTTCCTGAGCTTTTGTAATGGTCTATGAACCATTTCACCCAATCCCCTTCGTTCTGGATCACGTCCTCGTACCTCTTTCCCTTCATTGCCTTGCCAAAGTCGATGACAAGATCTCCCATCCGTTCCAGCGACATTCCCTCCAGGTCCTCCAACGAGTGGTGGAGTGAGGGGTTCACCATGCGGGCGAAACGATCTGACAAGGAAGCGCTTTCCGATGGCATGCTGGCACGGGATGGGCTTTTGAAGCGTAGTGGACTGGGTGGAGTCCGCACGAATCTTGAGCTCAGGCACTGCTGCATTGTTGACACGTACATCTGTGGCATCAGCTGATGGGCTGGTGTTTGCAGACGGATCTTTCAACATCTGCTTCACTTCATCATTAACATCTCCTGGATATTTACAGGACTTCCTAAAACCTGAATTCGCTTGCCTTACCCCCTTACTGTCACAACCCTGGTCTGTACAGCTCTTAGTGTTTACGGAAGCATTGGGGTTGGCTGTCTCGGGCATGCATGGGGCTGTGCTGAAGTGAGGCTCAGGGCGATCTTCACTGGCATGATGGCACATCTGCTCCTGGCCGCTTTCCTCGCACAAGCGGGCTAGGTCTATCATGTAGAGACCGGTCGGTCCGGTGCTGAGCCGGAGGCTCTTCTGCAAACACTTCAGGTGGCACACGTCCTCACAAGTGTCGATTACACCTCCTAGCTGCTTAATGGCCTTCTTGCTAAACAACAGCGGTGTTCCACCTGGGACAATCTCAATGCTCAGCCACAAAACCTGTTGATGCGCTGCCCGGAATGGCAAAAGAACCCGCAACTCACTGGTAAGCGTCTGGTTGTTCCCAAACCGAAACTTAACCGCGCTTTTAGTGACCTTGATCATTGCCCGGGTGGCATCGCTCAGCTGACTGACGAAGGAAGAAAGGAGGCGCTTTCCCATCACACAGCGACTAGCTCCGGTGTCTAGGATAGCTCTTACAGGCTCATTGAGGACATACGCAACCGCATTTGGGGGCCTGAAGGAGCTTCTTGGGATTCGGAGCTGAGGCTGCATGTTGGTTGAAGCTTTCAGAGAGCCCGGACCTTCAGTCGAGGAGGCCTTCCCAGCGTTGCGCTGCCTGTTTTGCACGTGTTTGGGTTGGGCAGCTCGGGCTTTCAGGTTGGCAGCTACCCTTCTAAGGCTTCCAAGAACATGTTCCCTCTGGTCTAGGCATATTGCAACATTGGCCTCGGCCAATGGAATCGCATCCTCGGGCACCGTGGTAAGCACAGCCGCAGCTTGAGATCCGGAAGCCGCGTTGGCGGCGGTTTCCTCAATGACCTCAGTCACTGTGGTAGTGGCTGCCTCGCCTTTGCCACTCATGGATCCTGGACGTCCAAACTTGGGACATTCCGCTTTCCAATGTCCACGTTCTCCGCAGGCTCTGCACACGCTGCGGGCGATCCGCGCGAGCAACTGCTCGCGAGAGTTCTTGCCCTTTCCTTTTCCGCTCTTACCGCCCTTGAACGGACGGCCACCCTTGCTGCTTTGACCCGCACCACTGATTGGCCAGAAGCCTCGGCTCTTCTTCTTAGCCAACAGTCTGTTCCTTGCCTCAAAGTAGGAAACCAATGCCTCTTGCAAATCTGGTGTCTCCTGGAAGAAGCCTTCCAGCTCCTCCTCAAAGGCCTGAACCTGCAAAGCATCCTGATCTTCTGAAGCCACCATGGCCTCGAGATATTCAGGCTCCAGCTCATACTCATTCTCCTCGACGGCTGGAATGCTTGGAGATGCGGTTGCCTGGAAAGCTTTCTCGGGTTCATCGGTGCTGTCTTCTTCAAGGGTGTTGGCATCGTATACCTTGTTGCGCTGGCTGCTACGTTGACCTTGCATCTCTCCAAAGAATCTGGAACCCAGAAGTCTGATTGAGGCCTTCACCTTATCGTAAGTCAACTTTCCACTGTGTTCAATCACAATCCGCTTCTTGTCCTCACTGCTCAGCTGTGACTGGCGCAGTAGCACATACGATCTGAGCTCCTCAAACGAGATGTTCTGGGCTAACAACTCCTCGAAGTGAATATCATGTCTGGCCAGGTAGGAGTCATGAGTCTCATCGTTCCGCTGAACAGTACTGTAGATCGCTCGTTCGAACTGTTCATACTTCTCTTCCAGGATTGTCTGACCCCAGGCCCCGCCTAAGGTGGTAACAATCAACTGGACTCCCGAGGTGTCGTTGGCCTTGAGCTTAGCAGCATCCAACCTGCTAATCTTCTTGAATGCAGTACCCTCGCAGAGTAAGGCAACTCTTGGTCCCAAAGCACTCAAGTGTTCCTTAGGCCAAACCTCTGAGAGAAACTTGAGCTTCTTGGCATACTCCGTCGTGTCAGTTACCCCCGGCACATACCGAGGAATCGCCGCCCACGGAAGAGTGCTCTTCTCATCCGTAGAGGCCCCGGCCTCTGGCTGGCTTGATGGCTGACTGGATGACGGAGGCATCTGCCCCTGGATCCCGACTTTTCCACTAACAGCGGGCCGCCGCTTGATGTAGCGAAGTCTCAGGCTCCGCTACCAGTGTGAACTGAATACAGTTCCCACTGGCAGCTTCCAAAGAATCTCAGCAGTCTGAAGATTTGCCCCAAATCCAGCTGAAGAGAATATCAGAATGATAAGAGAGAAATGACAGACCCGGTCAGTCGATAACAAGTGCCCCGCACGTTTCACCAGCGCTCACCGGTCCATGCGTCGTCCTACGACGGCCTCAGCCCTCCCGCCTCACGGACCTGAGCCCACAGAGGCATCGGGATGTACATGTCAGCTTCGGCAACCTGACAGGATTCACAAGCGCCACACTCACGGGTGTGCCCTTAGCGTCCCGGACGTTGTCGGGCATGCCCCCCGCCTGGTCGATAGCGCGGTCCTGCTGGAGCTCGCGGCGTAGCAACTCCAGGTAGCGGTCCGGATCCTCGAATAGCGTGCTCCACGTGTAGTCGAACACATTGATTGTAGCGGCCGGCTGGCCCTTCCCCTCTCGGCCACGGCCAGGGCTAGCGGCCCGAGGGAACGAGGGGCTAGCGGCCCGCGGCCCGATCTCCATGAACTTCCTAGCGTAGCGGCCGACTCAGCCGGCGTAGGATCCACGGTAGCGGCTGCAGCTGTGGCAGCCGGTGCTGCCGTGGCGGCGGCAGTAGCGGCCACCGGGGCAGGATCGGTGCTGCTTGTAGCGGTGGCATCTCTGGTAGCGGCCTCCTCTGCGGCCTGCAGGGAGGCTTTGCTAGCGGCCACCGCCTGCTGGTACTCCAGCTCGGCGGCCTGCTCCTCCTTAGCGAGCCGCTCCGCGGCCTCTTTCCGCTTTTGCTCTAGCGCGGCCGCTGCGACTCTCTGGTCGTGCTCGGCCTTTTTCCAGCTTAGCGGCTATGGCCTCCGCCTCCTTGCGGGCCTTGGCCTTCGGCGAGCTGGTCTAGCTGGGCCTTTGCTGCAGCAGCGGCGGCCTCTGTAGCGGCGAACCTCTGCGTGAGGCCCGCTGACATAGCTGCATCCAAGCTAGCGATGTCGTCCTGGGACAGGTCGGCCCAGCTAGTAGCTGACAGAACTCGCCGTTCCATCATGTTAGCGGGGCTTCCGCGGAGGGTCTCTGGCAGGTAGTCGCCAGTAGCGGGCTCCTCGGCCGTAGCGGGGCCATCCGCTGGCCCTGCGCCCTTGGGCGACGTAGCTCTGGCATCCTTGCCTTTACCTCCCATAGCGGCGCCCAAGGCACGGATCGGGTGAAACGGCTAAAGAAAATCTAGCTACCCCAAGGTAGCGAAGCCGAGGGCTACCCGTGGGAGGAGGTTTAGCACAGTCACTGGCTCCTGCGCCTAGCTCCTTTGCAGCCCTGTTGCCTAGCGGGGTATAAAGCCCGCACGTTTCGTGGCGCCTTCCTCCGCTCCTTAGCTCCTTCCTGCAGGACGGACCTAGCGCAAGCACTGGCTCCTCTCCTAGCTCCTGTGTTCCCTGGCTGGCCAGAGGAGGGGTCTCCCGGCCCCGGTTTCCTAGCGCCTGCCTTCGCTCCTTGCTCCTCCTGCAAGACGCTAGCGGAACACGAAAGCACAACACAGGCACACAGCAAGTGACATGTAGCGAGAACGTGTTTCCCTCCAGCCCCCCCCCCCCCGAGCACACCCCCTTCAAAAACTAGCGGCGTTTCGCAAGGGAGGGAAGAGAGAGAGAGAGAGGGAGACAGAGGGGAAAGGAAAAGAGGGTGCCGACCTAGCAGCCTTTCTAGCCTCAGTGCGAGTGCGAGTTCGGCGGCTTAGCACGCCCTGCGCTCAAGGATGACTGCTAGCGGACCCCGGTGCGAGATCCTCTGGAGCCTCATCATCTTCCGAGTTAGCGAGCGATCCTTCGCTAGCGTCTCCTTCGGAGATAGCCCCTTGGTTCGGCCAGCATAGCTTGCACACATGTGTGTACTCGTGCGGCTCCGGAACCGAATCAAGAATCCTAGCGTTGCGGAAAGCACGTCGCTTCCCCATCCAACAACCTGTAGCGCCCGCCTTGTGCAGGCGGAAAATGGCACCTGGGACCTCTACGATTACATAGCTGCCCTGGCTGCGGTCGGGAACCCTGGCTTGCTTCTTAGCGGGCCGTTCCACGACCTCTGCAGAAGCCTCGGCGGCCACTAGCGGTTTGGCAGGCTCGTCCGGTCCCTCGGGAACCTCTAGCTCCTCCGCCTCGGTCGGGACTCCTAGCAGGCCCTCCATCCAGATCTTCCGCAGCCTCGCCGCCATATGGATAGCCTGGCTGTGGGTTAGCTTGGCCCTTTCCTCCAGCCAGGGCTCGAGATCCGCGGCGATTTCACGCTCGTCGAGCGCCTCGTAGCGGTCGTCCCCCCTAGCTGTCTTAGCGAAGAGAGCTTGGAGACGGGACACCCTACCCGCAAAGGACCTAGCGTACACGTCGGACCCCTCGGGTTTCCAACGCCCTAGCAGATCCTTGTCTTGCGGGGGGATCTCCTGTAGCGCCAAACCTGTTGGTAGCACCGAGCGCTCACTGTGCTCCGTCCAATAGCCCTGGACCTCCCGGGGGTAGCCCATGATAGCCAGCAGCCCCGCAGTTGCCACCATAGCGTCCGCGTAGGTAGCCATCTTCTTCTCCAGCTGCCCCGCCCGGCCCAGCCGCGGCATGAGGTAGTCCCGGGCGTAGTTAGCGTGGGCCTTCAGGAGATCAAAGCCGGTCACCAGCCAGCTCTTAGCGACCAGAAAGGCGTGCTCTGACACCACGACCGGTAGCTCCTTGACCCTTCTCGTAGCACCGGAAGTCTTGGTCTTCCGGAGGATGGTGGTGAGTCGCCCCTCCACCATCAATAGCTCGGCCGGCAGGATAGCCTGGAGGTCCGACCATCTTAGCGTGGCCCAGACCTTGACCAACTTAGCCCAGGCCCAGATTCGCCGGCCTGCCGCCAGACCGGGTTGATGACCACGAGCTCTAGCTGCACCAGCATGTAGACGGGGTAGCGGGGTGCTCTCTTGATCAAGGGGGCTCCCTCCGCTAGCTGCTCCACTATGCTGTCCTTAGCAGCCCAGACCAGGCGACCAAAAGTGGTCCTTATTAGCTCCACCGGAAAGTCGGCCACCTTCTCCATCCAGGAGATAGCTTTAAGAATAGCTTCAGGAACCGAACGGCCGCAGGGTTCATCACTCCTAGCGAGGAGATAATCCACCAGGTCCGCGGCGGCGGTGCCCGGGGGCGGCCTGAGCTTAGCGGCGTGGAGCCATTGGCGCCACTGTCTGTAGTAGCTCAGGTAGCGCTTCAAAGTAGAAGCCCGTGTCTTCCCCGGAAGCAACATAGCTGCCCTCACGGGGTCCAGACTCCCGTGCAGCTTAGCGAGAACAGGGGCGTGTATCTCTAGCAGCTCCTCACGGAGCTTCCTTGCCCAGACCTCTAGCAGTCGCTCCTCCCTAGCCGCACTGATCGTGCTGGGCTGTAGCGTCTTTCGATTCCGTTCCTTGGGGGGAGGTCTTAGCGGCACCGGAGGCTGATGCACCGCGTCTTCGACCTCTTCCCTTGGAGCCGGTAGCGGTGGCATCCGGGCCCTCCAGGTGATATCGTCCTGGAAGTAGCCGTGCACCCTCTGGTAGACCGTAGCTTCCTGTCGCGCTTCCTGCAGCCAACAGTAGACGCCATCCCATAGCCACGGCTGGTATGGAATACCTAGCTCTCGAGCTAGCTGCTTGGTAACATCCTCTGCGTCGTCTAGGTCCACCACAGCTAGCTCCAAGACCCCAAACCCCTGGCTGGAGAGATGCCGGTAGGCCCTGTCTAGCGTGCGCCTACGTTCCTGTTGGACCGTAGCCTGCGCATCTAGCTCTGCCTCCACCTCCCAGCCCTCGAAGAGCACTCCCGTCTCTTCGGGCTGCGGGTCACTAGCTGGGGTCTGCGGGACCCACGAGGGTACCTCCCCAAAAGGGGGCCCCCGCGGTATCGTCCTCCCCTAGCGTGGGGACCTCAGTGGGACACGAAGCACTTAGCGGGGGCGGGGAATCCCGTAGCTGCTGCACCATCTGGCGTGGTTGGCGCCAGGGTAGCGTCGCTGTCCGACATCGCAGCGCACCCGAAGCATGTCTAATTAGCCCTGTTCCCCTTCCTACCCACTCGAAATTTGCCCCCCAATAGCTGGGGGCCTTTCAGCACAATGGCCACGGGGTAGCACTGCTTCACCGGCCATGTGCAGTCACTCTAGCAAACAGACAATTCGTTCTGTTTAGCTTCAGAGGAAAACCCCTTCGACGTTTTCTAGCGAAACACCTTCGATGTTTCCCAAAGGGGATACTAGCGCTAGCATACACTGTCGTACCTCGTCCCTCGGCACGAGTGCGTTTTTGCCTGCTTTTGCCACGGTGAACCCTGTGTGTAGGGTCTTTTTGGGAGTGATCAATGTAAAACTTGGTGGAGTGTAGTGGATTCTTCTCTCGGTACCATCTTGCCAGAATGCTGTATGCGGAGAGAAAGCGGCTCTTGTCTACTGATGTGAAGAAGCCTGCCAAGTCCTGATTGTAAAGGACATATTCTGTTGTGTCTCGCAGCTTCCTTCGTTGGTGTAGGAAAAGTGCTGTTTGCTTGAGTTGTGTGATGCCATCTCCCTGGTGAACGGAGTCGGGGCATGCTTGAAATGTCATCAACTGTAGTACATCAGCCAATGCTTCCCACAGTTTTCTGCCCATGGTGTCTATGAATGCCACTACGGGGCGTCCTTTTGCGTTTTGCTTTTTGCGCTTGGGTAAGATGTAAGCGCGGGGAATGCGGCCCCATTGCGGAAAGGCCCATGTGTAGGCCGGTAAAAGAGCACATACGTCTGTGTAGACGTCGAAGTGGTGTTGTAATGGCGGATGTTTTGAGATCTGAAAGATCTCTTGGTCTAAAAATGTGTTGTGAATGGCAGTGTGGTACAGTGCTGGGCAGTACCATGTGAGTCGGTTGGGGAAGTGATCTTCACAATGAGTGATGCCGTCAGGTATTTTGTGTTGTACCTGCTTGACGGTTTTGACATGTAAAATGCTGTGTTGTGCACAATGTGCATTGTGTTGCTGAATTTGCTCTGAAACAAACTGCTTGGTTGCTTGGTGATTGTATGGTAGTCCGTAATGTTTGTGCCATGTTCGGATAGCCCGGCAGAGCTGTGCTGCCAGTTGTGATGGCTTCGGTAAACAATTGCTCTTTCCGGAATATGCCAAGAATTGATGCTGTGGTTGCAATTCCGCGACTGTATGGCAATGTGGTTATTGTATATGTGTTCTTTGGGGATGTGTGATTGTAGATTGGAACATGTGCATGGTGGCGGTGCGTTGGGTTGCCATGTAGTGTGGGCATCACGCCAGTTGTGCAGGATTTGTTGCATGGGTGGATGCTTTTTGTAAACCGGCTTTGTGCTGGGTAGATGTAATGGTGGAATGTGTTGTTTGTTGTTGGTCAGACAAGACCGCAAAAAACTTCGTAGGTTTTGAATTGTGGATGTGCACGCGCTTGTAAGTACATAGGTTTTGTGATTGGAGGAGGTTTTAATTGTCTCTTTTTGAAGACTGTGCTGAGGGCTTTTTGCGCATGTCTGCGGTCGCGTCGTGGTAAGTTGCTGGAGAGTTTGTGAAAGGCATAGACTGTTGCTGGTGGTGTCTCGGACCGCAATAACTGTCGTACTGTGTCAAATCTGGTGCGGGTATTGGATGTGAGCTGTGAGACAGTAGTCCATGCTTGCTTTCTTGTCTCAAACAACGGAGATCTGTTGAAACTCCGAATGGAATGATGTAACTTGCCGCGACGTAATTTGGCCCACAAAGATGCGGTGCCGTCGCGCTTGTTGTTGGCTGCTTTTGTGAAGCCTGAGAATGCTCCTTTCATGTGAGATGTGATGTACGGAAAATTGAGCTTGGATTGGTGGTGTTGTATAAGTGTGTTCTCCGTGGCTTCGAGTTGGTAAGTGGGAATGTGTGCTTGCAGTACCACTGGGGAGTAGTGATGGTAACACTTGTGTTTGTGCCACCATCGTAAAGAGAGTTCTGCTTGCACAATCTTGTGTTGCTGGAGTTGCTTGAATTTGCGGTTGCGAGTGCTTTCTCGCTGTGTCATAGTGTGGCTGGTGCTTCCAATGTAAATGTAACGTTGGTAAGGCTGTTTTGTAGCAATGCGGCAGTAGACAACCTGTGGTTGCCTAAAGAAAGAAAGTGTGTAGGATTGATACGAAATGCCGGGGTGTAGAAAAAGTCGTTGGAGGTTGGTGAAATGTCCAGCCTCATGCTTGAGGTGAAAGTACTGTACGCGTAGTAGTAAGGCTAAGCCTTGAAGCCACAAAATGATCTGGTGAAATTGTCCGGAGACGTGCTCTGCTAGGGGGGCAAGTGATTGTAAGATGGATCTGCCTTTGTCTAAAATGCTTGTGATTTTCTTGAACTGTTTTAGCGTAAACGGTGATTTTGTAGGGTGAGTTGGCGCTGTAGTAGATTGTCGGTGTTGTTGAAGGTGCTGTCTTAGTCACTGCGTCATCTGGCTGATGATGGCGACTAGTTTCACCAGTGCCGGTGATCCAAATTTGTCGATGGTTTTCGGTGGGACTCCCCAGGCAATGGCAGCGGTCTGCAGTGTTTGCTGTTGGGAGTCACTGAGGGTGGGAAATTCTGTGGCAACCAAATCCAAGTACTGCTTTACTTGGGTTTTCTGCTTGTCGCTGATGCCTTTGGTGGCTCCAAACCACCTGGTGATGCCTGATTCAGAGTGGACGCCGGTAAAGTGGTCTTGGAACCATACGCTGGGTTTTGTCGGCTGGAAAATGCGATGGGGGTCCATCTTGGGGTCTTTGTGTGAGGGCTTCTTTGGTGTCAGTGTGGACTGCTTTTGTCGTTTTGCCCAGGAGAGATCTACCCGGAAAGTGCGTTCCGGTTGAGGAGGATGGTGGCGATGTGGATGCCGGTGTGAGGCTTGTGTCCGGTTCCACGTGTGTCCCGGAAGGTAGCGAATTGCTGTTCGCGGCCGTGTTAGTGTCGGTGTCGGCGCTGCCGTCTGTTAAAGCTCGTTTTTGTCCACGATTCTCTGTAGTAGGTGAGATCTCGATGGGGATTTGTGTGTCGGAGGAAGGAGGAGGCTTTGTAGCGGGGGTTCGTGGTGCTGTGGCTTGTTTTGTTTTCGGCTTTCTTGGTGTGCTGGGTGCAGTGGGCGCAGGTCCTGCTGTCTGGAAAGCTTCAATCTTCTCCAGTGCTGTGGCGAGTTGTGCCTCCAAATCGCTGATGCGATGAGCAGAAAGTGTGTCTCCGTCCTCCGGTTGTGTTGCTTGAACCGGAAGGTGCGGTCTAGCTTTGCTTTGTTGGGATTGCGGGGGTGATTCTGCTGAGTTGTCGTCTTTGTTGTCGGTTTCTTGTGTGGTGGCTTGCTTGTCTGTTTTGTTGCTGTCATTGTACTGGTCTTGTAGCTCTTGCAAATACAAGACCAATTCCTTGATCAATTGTGACATGGCCGGCCGCTTTGCCAGCGTCAACTTCTCTTGCCAGCAAAATGCGGTGGCGGCTTGATCTAAATCGATCCTGCGTGCTCGTAGCTGCCCAAGGAGCTCTGTTGTAAAAACAGCCTCACTAACATGTTTGCTGCACGTGAGATGGATGTCATAACCGTGGGCCGCGTACCGTAACCAGTACGACGACCAATTGTGCCTTAAGAAGGCGGCCAAGGGTACAGTCGCAATCGGCAATCCTGCTGTCCTGTTGTGAATGGAATGTGGTGTGGCTTGAGTGTGCTTGGGTAGGTTGAGACCAAAAAGCTGTCGGTTGTCCCAATGTTCCTGTGTTTCAACAAACTCATGTGGTATCTGTGTCGTAATGGGGGGAGTTGGTCGTACAGGGTTGCTGCTGGGTGGGTGTAGAGATGTGCGTCGGTGACTGGGAGGAGGCGAGTGGTGTTGGTGGAATTGTTGGTGACGGTGTTGAGTGTGGGCAGCTGCGGGGGTTGTTTTGGGAAGCGGGTGATGTGGTAGAGTGTGATGGCTGCGGCAAAGGTTGGGATGGTGGAGGGGGCGGAGGGAAAGGAGGGAGGGTGGAAGGGTAGTTGCAGGGTGTGGCCGAGCTCCATGTGGCAGGTGCGTGGAGGGGAAAGTGAGGCGGAGTAGTGTGGATTCCAGGAGGGGCCGAAAGAGGGGGTGGTGGAGTGCTGCTTGTTTGTGCTGTGTGCCGGTGCATTGTGTTGATGGATGTGCCCATCATGCCTGTCGGCGGTGTTGGCTGCCAATGAGGCTGTGTCGGTCGATACATTAGTACGTTGTTGTTGACTACAACTGGAAGTAGCTGCAAATGGCTGCATCAAAGGAAAAATCCACTGCTTGAAGGCAGTATGCATCATTGAAGAATGGCAACGGCAGTGCACCGTAGGAACATCAGCGTCTCCTATTTGGCTCAGAAAGCGAAGTCTGAGCAACTGTGTTGCGCAGCGATTGCTGGGAGCATCGCGGTTCAGCCTCGGAAGATCAACCAACAACAACTGCAAAATCGTAGTGAGGAAGAACAGTTTTGTAAGTGTGAAACACACATCACAGCGAAGCCACATTACTGAATGAGGCCGAATCCAACAATGCTGAAATGTCCCGAATGGAACCCCCATTTTTCAGGGGTTCTTACAACGCCTTTACGTCCAACGATGAAAGATTCCCTCCACATGTCCCTGTAGGACATTTTGTCATGTTGGAACTTGCTGCGAATTGTGCCGATGACCAATACGCCTTGTTGGCCCTTTGGTCGGCGGGTGCATTGATCCGCCACAATGTGAACGGTATGTTCGCTGATGTCACCCGGTGTGGCGTTGCCATAAATCACACACGCTGGTATTTCGGTGTAGGTCTTGCCGTCGAAAGTATGCTTGATCGAGGTGGGGCGCACGAGGTCTTCTCTCATGATCCTCGCGGCACTTGCAAGATCAGTACCGTGCCCAGCGGTATAAATGAACGACTCTCCCGGTGGGCCGTTTGCAGAAGTTCCGAACGCTCTACGCTGTTCCCCTTGCCAGGGGATAAACAACATAGTATGGACGCCGTCCGATATTGGCGTCACAACGGCCCCGAGCTCTTGGCAGGCCGATCTTGTGCCGGATTGCAAAACTGCATACGCGAACTCAACCAAGGTGTCGTGCTTGAAGTTGGTGTCGGCTGCAAAAGTTTTCGCCAACTTTTGGGCTTCTTCGATGTCGACAGCGTGGGGAGTTGGCTTTTCGCTGTCGAAAAGCTCTGAGAATGGCAGGACATCCACCTGTGGGGGTCTGCTGTGTTTGCCCAGTTGTTCGACGCTTGGTTGCGGCTGGAAAATTGTAGCAGCTGGAGCCCGGTCAGCTGGAGTGGGCGGTCGTATAGTAACTGAAGGAGTAGGCGGTGGTTGCTGGTGGGAGGATGCTGCCTGTCCCCTAACCTGCTTTGTGAGGCAAGGCTGCGGGGGCGGTTGTCCTGTCCGCGGTGGTGCTGCTGTGGAACCGCTGGGGGAGTGGGCAGCCGTTGTGGTCTTCTTGTCTGTGGTGTGTTGCCCCTTCGATAGTGCCACCGGTCTTCTTCCTCTGTCTGGGAATGTACTGTGGAGTAGCTCCGGAGTACCACAGTATTTGCCCGTGGTGTCGACGGTTGTCGACTGCTTCTGCTCCTGCTGCATCGGCGGGTACGCCGTCTTCTTGTGTCAGGGGTGCTTTCGCGCCGATGCTGGCTGTGTGGCCCTTGGTGTCGCCTGTGATGCCTCTTGTGGCGGCGGCGCTGACTGCGGCTTGCAGTGCGTGCTCTGCTGCGAGTGTGGGAGCAATGTCGTCTGCGAGGAAGAGGAGACGCATGTTTTAGGGTGTCTCCCGATCCAGTAGCTGGTGGGGCCGAAGTGGCTTGGTTGGCCATGGGGATGTCGGGGACTGGTGTTGTTGTGCTAGGTGGGTGTGTTGTGCTGGTGTTGATAGGTATCGGTGAGGAAGTAGATTGTGGGTTGTGAGCGGTAGTAGGGGGAAATGCTTTGTGAAGGTGGTGGTGGTGGTGGTGGCGGTGGTGGTGGTGGTGGTGGTGTAGACAAAGTGCCTTGCTGGGCAGGCTGCGAATTGTGGGGGATGTTGGAAGCAGGATGTGAATGGGGCAGGTGGTGGGGCAGCGGTGTGGTTTGCTGAGTGGTGGTGGGGGATGGGTGCTGCAAAGAGGGAATGTAGGTTGAGGGCTGCTGTGGCATGGCTTGTTGGGTTGGGGGCTGCTGCAACATTGGTGGTTGTGTAATGTTGGGAAATGTGTAGATCATAGGAGTTTGCGGGATTGGGGCGGTTTGCCCGCACGGATGGCAGGGTATCATCTGCATGCTTTGGAGCTGCTCCGTCGGATGCGTGTTCTCACGCCTTGAGCCGAACCTTTTGAGCCTTGAGGGTTGAGGACAGGGTTTAAGGGAAAATCAGACTTCGCAGGAAAATCAAAGCTTCCAAACTCTCATGCGCAATAGCAGAAGCTCCACGCCAATGCAAATGTCGTGAGAGGAAGAATCAGCAGTCCATCAATCTCAAGCTTGAAGCGTCACACAAAAGATGCCGTTCAGGAAGTCAGATGTTTTCACTCGGTGCGTCGAACTGATCCTCGTCGGCTGAAGCAATGCGCCACATGTTCACATGACGGTCGCAGATGCCTCACTTCCCCCGGTGTGGGAGGGCGGGTCACAAAAGAACTCGAGTCGTAACTCTGCTGAGGAGCGATCTCATTGGCACTGTACACATGATCAAGCTGCCTTGCAAAACACGCTGTTCCACTGAAGTAAAAACTTTCAATCACAAATCTTCAATCACAAGTCCGCAGGAAAGTCCAAGCGTTCTGAGATGCATTCCCCCCCCGCCCCCCCTCAAGGCTCCCGAACACACTTTTGGTCAGGCCCAAGCAGCGTGTTCTCACGCCTTGAGCCGAACCTTTTGAGCCTTGAGGGTTGAGGACAGGGTTTAAGGGAAAATCAGACTTCGCAGGAAAATCAAAGCTTCCAAACTCTCATGCGCAATAGCAGAAGCTCCACGCCAATGCAAATGTCGTGAGAGGAAGAATCAGCAGTCCATCAATCTCAAGCTTGAAGCGTCACACAAAAGATGCCGTTCAGGAAGTCAGATGTTTTCACTCGGTGCGTCGAACTGATCCTCGTCGGCTGAAGCAATGCGCCACATGTTCACATGACGGTCGCAGATGCCTCACTTCCCCCCCGTAGGAAGGCAGCAAGGCCGTCAGTTCAAGCCATCACCAAGGTGTTTTGCTCTGCTCCTTCTCACGACGCGACATCGAAGTCTCTCTTGATACCAGGTGTTGTAAGCTGACGCGTGCATTCACGAAGGCCTCCCTGGAATGAATCATCCGTAGGAAAATATCAAGCGGCAGATCGTCCAGCTTCAAAGGAACTCTCAGCTCCGGGCAGAAACTCGAGAAGTCGTGGTTGGTGATGGCATCCGACAAAGTGTTCTCATCTCTAGGCCTCCACTGCAGCGTGAGCTGCTTGTTCACTTTATGCAAAGCCGCTGCACAAGCCATCTGGATGCCCATCAACGGCCACTTAGTGCTCGAGCCCTTCTTCTGCAGCTTGCCAGTCGAAGAATTGTCAGTTCCGCCGCAAACCACAGTCCTGATGTTGTCGTGCACACCCGACGTCTCCTTTTCCAGGTGATCAAAAACTTTCAACGCAGCAAGCGAGGCCAGCAACTCCGCACTCGTCGATGCCCATTGGCTATCGCCGTCATCTTTGAAGAGGCAAGGCAGATCCTGTTGCGACACATCGAGGCAGAACCAGCGTGCAACTGACGGGTCCGTCCCATTCTCAAGCGAGTAGCCCCCGAGCACCACCAAGCCGTTTGTGCATTTTGCATCCGTCCTGAAACTCTCGCGCGGCGCCCGCCAATCCTGGAGCACACTGTGTAGTCCCCTGGACTCCGCAAGCTGTTCCCTGATATAAACAAGCGACACGAAGACCATCTCCGGAATCCTCGCCACAGTCCCCTTCTGCAAGACGGCGTCAAAAGCATACAGCGGTGCAAGAAAAGGTTTGATCCAAGTCAACACCCTGGAAACAAAGTTGAGCCGTCCAAGGAATTCGGCAAAGCGCCGACCTGTGACGAACCAGTTGTTCGCCTCGGCATTGTCGATCCAATCAAGAACCCAGCGCGTCCTCTTGAGCGAAATCCCAGCGGCACTCTCTCGGTAAGAAAGCCAGTAGCCCACGAACTCGCATTCAACACCACCGTGAAACTTCCGGTAAGAAAACGGCGTGCCCAGCACCTCGTAAGCAGCCAAGATCATCCAGAGCACCACGTATTTGTCGGGACCAGTCACCACGATATGAAGGTCATCAACGTACACAATCTGCACATTCCAGAGCCGTCCCATCACTCTCAAGACCCAGCGTCCGATGCATCCGAACAATCTGGCCCAAAGGATCGCAGCTGAACTTACCCCGAAAGTTCCTACGCAATTAAGCCAAATCACTTTAGATGCAGACGAAGTCCGGCAGCCCAACAAGGGCCAGTCGCGTCGTCGTATTTTGGACCTCCTGTGTGCCTTGGCAATGTCCGCTGCAATGGAGAAGGGGACGCCGAAATCCTGCCGCGCCCTGGACACGGTCTCGATGATTTCCGCAGGTCCAGGCACTTCGAGTTTGTCTGCAATCCTTATACCATTGTTCAAGCGGACGCCGTGGGTGGCGTCGTGAAGAGGGCGGACATCACCACTTGGTTTAAGAATGGCCCCCATGGCGGCCACCAGAAGTCGCCCCTCGCCGTACTCCGCCTTCACGGCCCCTTCAGTCATCGCCACCATCAAGCCTTCCCGCTCCTCAGCCCTGAAGTGCTCTTCGATCTTATCTGAAGACAGCTCGGCAGAAGAGTAGTTCTGCATCTGCGGCTCAAACTCACTCTCATCCAGCTTGCGGAAGCGGTCCCTCGGCCGGAACACCTGCGGCGCCGTTGGCAGTGGCGAGTCGAACCCCACCGGCATCCCCTCGGCATAACACTCTTCCCCCTGCACAAGAATCTCCCAATCGGGGTCACCAAGTAGCCTCAGCGACTCGGCCAGCATGTACAAGTGGAACGGCTGCCGCTCGGGAACACGCAGCAGGTCTGAAGGCGCCCCTGGGATCAACCCGACGATCCTCTGCCTCAACTTCTGCAAGGCAGCCTCCGCGAAAGGAGAATTCTTCACATGGCCCGTCGCGAGACGGAACGCCATGTCCTTGGGGTCTTTCAGCTGATCAATCACAAAGTCTCGTAGCAATCCGCGAATTCCCTCTGCATGTGCCACCTCATCACTCGACGCCAACTTCTCTCTCGCCTCGGGAGCCCAACGGCCAGGCGAACACAACCCGAAGCCGTCCACAAACTCTTGCTTGCCCATTTCAAACTTGCAGATCATGGGCTGCCCGAAAGCGCGACTAGTCTTGGGGTCAAAAGCTTCCCTGGCCGACTCCTCATGATCGATCACCACGACCTCCTGAGCATCTCCAGTGCCTGAGTTGTCTATCGCCGGCACTGCTGCAGCCAAGGTGAAGTTGTCTGAGGAAACGAAGGATTCCGCTGGTGCCTCCCCCCCCGCAGGAGAGGAATCCAAGACAGGAAAGCCCAATGAAGCCAGAAAAGCCGAATCATCAACAGAGAGCAGGTGCATGTTCTGAGGGGTGTATGCAATGGCGATGAGACGATCCCCAACCCAAGGTTGGGTAGCATGCAAACATCCACGGGCATCCAGGTAGACGGGTCCGTCTTGTAAGGAGTGTACAGTGCCTGTGACGGGCGAGCCGTGAAAGGATCGCACCTGGGTACCTGAGTCATCCTGTATCCAAATGCCACCATCAGCAAAGGAGGAAATTGCCACAATCATGTTGGGCACAGCTGCATTTCGCGGATCACGATGAACCTCACTAGTCACGTTCTTTGTGAGAACAAAAGCAGCGTAACGGTGGTGCGGGTCCACGGAGTGAAGAAAAGCATTGATCACCCGCATGGACTCGGGGAATGTAAAACAAGTGGACCGCGGTGCGGTGAGACCCTCCTGGTGCACAGTGCCTCCAAAGAAAGCGGTGCCAGGTTCTGCACTGCCCGTGATTTTATGAGGCCGAGTCTTAGGAAGCAAGTCGAAAAGAATCTGAACTGAAGCACGATCGAAAGAACCGCGTGCGATGCACTCCGTGGCAAAGGCTTCGGCGGATGAAGGGATGTTGGCTGGGATCAGGTCGGAGTCAGCCACGGCCCTCAGCTCAGGTATTACACTCAAAGAGAGACGGGCGAAGAAAGCAGCGAACTCCGAAGGATAAGCCGCCGTGGCGGCCGATTTCCAAGTGCCATCCTGAAAACCGCAGGCTCGATCTGCATGTGAATGCGGACAGCGCAAGAGCGGCCCCACGTAGTCCCCGTCATCATTGAAACATGGCATCTGTATCCCAAAGTTCAATGCTCCGGGCAGATTGGATAGCAAGCGAGTGGGTTTGCAAGACATAGCCCCGAAAAGGCATTGATGCAATGCCCAGCAACTGACATCGCCTCCAGCGCAAATCTGACGAACCTCATCAAAAGACCAAATGGAAGCAGGCCTCTCACCAGACGGCACACGGCCCAGATCCTCAGGGTGCTCAAGAATGAAGTACAAGCCCTGCTGCCTCTGTAAACGGATGGCCTCAAAAGATTGTTGCACGAAGAAATTTGCCAGCTCAACTTTTGTGCGATCTGAATCACGCAACCAAGGAAAACCCAGCAGATGGCCATGTGAACGAAGTGGGCGTGGGCCAAATGCCCCCGCAAAACGATGTCTAGCCCGCGAAAAAGTGGAACAAGGCGGGCTCAAAATAAGGATATCATAGGCTCCAGACGAAATGTCCTTGAAAAGACGCTCCCAAAGCCTGTGCGACGATAGGTCCTGTTCAGGACCCCGCAGCAAATCAAACTCATGCAAAATTAAATCCAGTCCCCGCGACGTGCAGAGCTGCTGTAAGTGTGATCGGATATCTCCATCCCGTGCCTGCCCAGCGAAAAGATACAGCACGGTGAGTTTGGAACGTCAGTTGGTGGCTTGCGCCCCGGTCGGTGCTGCCGCCTTTGCTGCCAAGCTCTGGAAATGCTGCCACATCGGATGGGACTGCATGCACCCTCGGACGCGACATACATGAACTCGACCGCAGCTGCCATCACAACCCTGAGCGTTATATGGAAAACAAATCTGACGTCCATCCGGCGTGTGTGTCCAGAGCGCATGATCACTCTTGCCCTTGCCACCGCCGAGGCCCTTGCCATCGCCCTTGGATTCATCGCGGTTGGCCTTGCCCCCCTTGCCGTTCTTGCCCTTTCCATGGCCACGTCCTTTGCCCGTTCGCTGCCACTTGGCCGGGCTCTCAGACCAATCATTGTCCCACTGTCGGAACCGTCGCTGTGGCCAGAAAGGATCTGGCCGCGGTGGAGGTGCAACCTGCTGAAGGGCAATGGGCGATGTGAAATACTGCTCCTTGAGCTGAGCATCGGACGTCACCTCCACGAGTGTATCCTTCAAAGGCCGATTGCCCTGTACAGCCCGTTTGATTGCCTCCTTTCGCAACTCAAACTCGAAATTCAGCAACACTGACCAAGGGGGCCGCAATGGTACATGTTCGGTCTGATTGCCCTTGCCCCCTGCCATCGGCACCTTCATAAGGTAAACCTTGTCAGACAGCAGAAAAGCAACATACTGATTCCAGCACTCGGGGTCCATGCCTCGCAAGAGCTCGCGGTTGCGATACTTGGTCGCCAAGAAGCACCACAAGTTGCACTCAACACGCATCACCGTGCGCAATTCCTCAGTGCCCTGAGGCAATGATCCCTTGACCTTTGTCCGCACGATGCGAACATGGCCTGAAGAATCGACTGCAGTCTGGATCCCCTGAGTCTTCACAGTCTTGCGTGATGTAACCTCGGACAGCGGCGAAGCCGTCGGCTCATGAGCCTCAAGCTCCTCCATCTTGCATGAGATGTAATCCTCGGAAGGCTCATGTGCATCTTCAAGCCTGCCGTGGGTCGCCTCGAAGGCGGCTCTCATCGCACTCCGATCTGTCTGTGTGACGGGCCTTGAAACCCCCAACACGCGCGCTTCCGCGCGAAGCTCCTGCTCTTTCGCGGCAAATTGTTGACATGCCTCCCAAGCACTAATCACAGCTGAGATCCCAGCGCGCTTATCAAGAGTGGTAGGCTCCAGAGCGAAATCGTTCTTCAATGCATCTCGTATCCCTGCACGGGTGTCCTCATAAGACTGAAACCGCCTCACAGTCTTGAAAGACTGTGTGAGTTTGTACTGCAATCCAAGCGGGACTCCAGCTTCCTGAAGGATGTGTGCAAGTTCAGCATCGACTTCAGTGGACAAGAACTTCGAAGCCGCTTCCTCACTCACTCCAGCTGGCAAATCCATGTCTGGAACTCACTGCAAGCTACCACCGAACACACTGTGTGAAGAAATGCCACTGTGTCTGAAGAGTCTGATTGGCTCACCTCAATTCGCACAACGTTAAGACAAGAAAGACATGTCAAAGCACTGCACCTGATACTGACGTGACTGCGGCTCTTCTCAATCTGATGCAATGTCCCAGTCTGATACTCACGGGACGTGGCACAACCGAAGTACTTCCTGCTTTGACTCACGGGACAAGCCCCTGATGCGACGAAATTTTCACACCCCTCATGTGTCACGGCTCCACTGCATCTGAGGATGCGGACTCACTGCTGACCGCCCCTTGCTCCTTTAGCCGGGGCCTGCATAACTTACAAATTGCATCTGCAGAATCCTGAGTGATGCTGTACAAAGGAATGGTCTCCAAGCAACGCTCCTGCCTTACAGCACAAGTGCGTGACATGTGAAGACGTCTGTGCCCACTACGACTCACAACAACAAAGTATGGCGCATCTGCATCCTCCGGAGAAGGCGCCGGCTGGTCCTTCGGTGGCTCGGCCACCGCTTGCTGATGGCTTCCGGGGTCAACTGCAATTGCCGGAAACTTTCCTTGAAGACTCCAGCACAAGTTGAGTGCACACCACACCATGACATTGTGGCGTGCAACAGCCCCGTTAGAAACTCCATGTTGCTCCGCAAACGCCTTTAAGCGAAGAAGCAGCTCCTCCTCGATGTAGCCGGGCTGGTTCTTCCCAGTCAAGAGTGTTTCGCACACCTCAGCCTGAACTTGCTGAATAATTTGTCTGGCCGTCAGCACATAAGCGGTTGACCCCTGCCGGGCAGCCGCCCACCGTCCGAGAAAGTCGCGCTTCTTTTCGTCGATCCCAATTGCTGCCGCCAAGGATGGAAGGAAATGCCTCGGCGAGTGCCCGGACCAGAAGAGCGCCAGCTCCTTCGGAACCAGCTTCGTTGTCTTGCTCAGACCCCAGACTCCATCTTTCTTCCCCGGGACCGGCAGCTCCAGGATCACACGTCGTACAAGGTTGGCGACGCCCTCTGCTCCAACGTACTCCCTCGATTTGACTTCCCACGACTCACCAATGTCTGGACACAAGAAATCCCGAGCAAACTTGAAATCCTCGCTCATCAAGAGTTTGCATGAATGCGCAATCCAGTCATAGCCAGAAAGGCTTATGCTCCTCACAAGGTATCCGTGCAGCTGCCCGATCCGTTTTCCAGGTCCAGAGGTCTTGGTCCGGGAAAGAACAAATTTCATTCCAAGCTGTGACAGCGTAACACTCGAAGGATCGATCCCCTGTATATCGTCACAACGCAGCGTTCCCCAACACATAAGCAAGAAAATGAAGCATCCGAACCGCAGCCCAGGGGGTGTCCCGACCTTCACCAGCAGAATCTCAGCCGAGAGCACCATTGCCACCGTAACGAGCTCCGCCTGCTTGACCGGCTCGGCACCTGTCTCCAATTGCATCGTCCATGCCTTCACAGACTCCACAAGCAAAGGATCCTCCGACAGCCTATCTGCAGAAGGCCTCTGCCCAACCAGCTCCAGCAAACCGAGGCTTGACAAGATACTCTGCGGAACAGTCTTCCCCATCGGCCTGATCTGATGCCTCTCATCAAAGTACTGCAGCAACAGCGATGCGTCTCCTGGCCAAGGTTTCCCAGTCGCCTGAATCATCCACTCGCGCACCGGCTCCCACGTGCGAGCCCGATTCTTCAAGGTCTTGCCGCGCCTGCTACCGAAAGCCCGTAGCCAGGCCGATTCCGCGTCAGCCAGCGACCCAATTCTCTCAGATGCTGGCAGATCCGCCTCCTGGATGTAGCCCGCGAGCTTGAGACCCCAGCGGCGCCTGCACAAGTCCTCTGCTTCCACACGCGCCCCTGTTCCAGCTTTGCGAAGCTTTAACTTCTTCTCAAGAGCAGCCAAACCCAGCACAGGGTCAGAAGCCAAAAGCCCCTCATACAAATCGGCAGCCGTCACACTGGGCCCACGACGGATATAAGGCCCACGTCGGACATTCTGCCCGATCTCGCGAACAGTCCTTTCCACTGTCCCTTGATGAAGCGCGCACCACTTATGCACTGACTCTGTAAGCGCCACACGATCCTCAATCTTAAGAACATCACTCATCGAATCATCCACGATTGCCTGTACATCCTCAAGCGTAGCTGCAGCCAAGCAAAAGTTTCCAATATGCAAGAAGACCTTCGAAACACGCTCGCAGAAAACAGGGTTGATTTCTCGAAGCTGCTGCCACTCCGAGCCCATTGAATTCACTCATGGTGAGCCATAGCGCCGGAGGTCCCCTACGCCCACCCACTCACAAAAGAACTCGAGTCGTAACTCTGCTGAGGAGCGATCTCATTGGCACTGTACACATGATCAAGCTGCCTTGCAAAACACGCTGTTCCACTGAAGTAAAAACTTTCAATCACAAATCTTCAATCACAAGTCCGCAGGAAAGTCCAAGCGTTCTGAGATGCATTCCCCCCCCGCCCCCCCTCAAGGCTCCCGAACACACTTTTGGTCAGGCCCAAGCAGCATGGTTTGCTGCATCGGCTGTGGGTGCTGTATGGTAGCCACCATATTGGGGGAAAAAGTTGCTGGAAATCTCTGAGTATGCTGCATCCATGTTGGTGGCTGATGTTGTTGGAAGGGCGGTCGTGCCACCGGTGCGTATGGGGTCGCTGGTGTCCATGTTGTTTGCTCCATCGACGGCTGAGCGCTGGGCAGCATAGTGTTCAGGCCACATATTGGTGAAACGTAGACAATCGCAAAAAGCAAACTGCAGGCTGTCGGTGCCTTGTTGTCTTGAGAAGTCGAGGAGGCATCGGAGAGGGGAGAGGCCGATTACTTCCCGGAGGAAGCCACATTTCCCTTGCACTAGCCGACAATTACCGCGTCTGCACTCATGTCGGTTGCACATGCCCTTGCATTCCCTGAGGAATAAGAAGCGATCGAATAGGGGACAGACTAGCGAGGTAGCACCTGCTCACTAGACGCAATTACCGCATTAGCCGACGGTTACTGCAACTGCACTCATGTCAGACTCGCACGCAGG